>LVTN01001124.1:44533-100076 GCA_001649415.1 Musa itinerans
CGAGGCGCTCGGGCCTCGCCTCGCCTCGCCCGAGCGCCTAGGCGAGCGCCCGAGCGCCTTTTTCAATCACTGTTTCAAATAGACATGTATTGTTTTTAGTAAGATGTTGGCAGTGGTTAATATGTTAAATTTCCTTTGTGCTTATTATTTTAGCTTGCAGATTGTTAATGTAACCTCTTCCGCTAGTGTTTTTTTTTGGTGGATTGATCTTTGAGGTTTATCCTCTCTTATGTGGTTTTATTTGTACAAGATTCAATTACGAAATTCTGGGTTTAGGTTTAGGCTCATGACACAAGGGAATGTATCTCACATACATAAGGTCATTGAATAATCTTAGTTGTAAAGAAAAGAAAAGATTGTTGAACAATATTGTTCTTATAGGAAAGAAAGGACTCTTTGATGGTTCTGTATGCATTATACAGATACAAACAACAATGTTTATCCTTTGTTCTTGTTATCCTTGTCACTCTTTTTCAGTATGCTTTTCTTTTCTTTTGCTTTCCCCTTCTCCTTTTCTTGCCTTCTCTCTCTCTCTGTTATATGTGTGTGATCCAATGTTTTTGGTGCAACTCACTTACTGGAGTAGCACAAGTACATTCACTTTTTTCTCCTCCTTTGGAACAGTCATGCCAATGGTAGCTGAGACTTGTTATTACTACATAAATCACAGTTTCTAAAGAGGAAAACATTCCCTACAATTGGAAGTTTTTTAGTTGACATGTCAGCCTCCATACACCACATAAAATTGATTGTTGACAATTGATCAGACACCAACTCTTTTTCTTGTCCATGTCTGATGCTTCTAATTATGGTTTTACCACATTCCCTAAACCCATTATTACCATGAACTCTTTTTCCAATTATGGTTTGAATTGATCAACAACTATATTTTTGCTTGCATACGCTAATCTGAGCCTGATCCTGGTTTTAGTCCAAGAAAAGTATAGTTTCGTCCTGGATTTTGGTTAAAAAGACTATCCATAATTATGATATTGACTGGATCAATCAAACAGCTTAGACAAGAAAATATATTACCTTTAAGATGGATGAGCAATCTTGTTGCTTCTCAGATAAAACAAATGATTTCTGTCAAAATTTTATGGGAATTATCAACAGTTGGTATGAACATTTTAAGCCTACAAATTGACTGGATTCAAAGAACAGGGAGTAAATACCCATTTTTTGAAATACAATGTTTTGTTGTGTGTGCCATTTAGGTTTGTACATAAAGGTGTAGCTTTGATATCAAACCGGCTATCATTAGATCTCACTAACATGCATTCTTAAATTGTCAAAATTGTCATTATGCTGTTTCTTATTGTGGAAATTGGGTTTGCCGAAAGTTTATAAACATTTCATCATGCCTCAAACTTTTTATTGATCAGAAGGTCAGTTGTATTTCCATTGATCTTTTTTCTCAGAATGGAAAAGCCTTAGCTGTCATTTTAATTTCCAAAATTAAGTAGTTGCCTACCAAAGTTTTTTAGCATCATGACCAGTCTTAAGCTTGAATATATGAATTCATCGCTCATCATCATCCAATCTCTGTTGTCGTCAACTTGTCATCCAAGTTCTTTTTGCAATATGACAGTTTCACGACGTGCTATCAACCTTATATTGGTTTCTCTATTCTGATGCCAAATTACTGGTCAATACAAGTTTATGTAAAAGAGGTATTTGTTTAAGAATCTAAGTGGCTTGAAGCTTGTTTAATTAGATTCTAGATCAAACCTCTTAAATCTGTTGGATGGGAATATCGTAAGCTTTGGGGTATATGGAGCCATGTTCATTTCAAAGACACAAGCTAGTGAGCTGATGAAAGAACCTGAAAGATATATTAATTGCATAAGCGTTAGAAGGCTGTTGTACTGCTTTAGCCTCCATTTGAAATCCAGTTTGAAGTGTCATAACTACTGCCTCTTGGAATACTGGGTGTTGGATATTATTTGTCTACTCAGCCCTTGTCCTCATATATTGCTGTAGAGAAACCTGTTGTCAATCATTCTGGAACAGGTACCTAACACCATTTGAAAATTGTTTCCGTTGTCCAAAATCTTGGCCTGCTTCATAGAAGGAACATAAACAATTAGAAAGTAGTAATTTAATGGAGGTTCTAATAGACTACTTTCTTGCCAGGTTGGACCAGGAGAGGTGGATGATGAGCTTGAAGATGAGGTTGCCTCCGAGTGCACCAAGTATGGCACTGTGACACGTGTCTTGATATTCGAGATCACTGAGGCCAACTTCCCAACTGATGAAGCAGTCAGGATCTTTGTGCAATTCGAGAGATCAGAAGAAGCGACAAAGGCATTAATTGACCTTGATGGTCGCTTCTTTGGTGGAAGAGTAGTGCATGCTGCATTCTATGATGAGGAGAGATTCGGAAACAACGAGCTGGCTCCAGTGCCTGGTGAGATACCTGGTTACCCATGAGAAGATTAAACACAGACCAAATTGGTGATCAATGTAAACCTGTGTGGTTTTCTTTTTTGGTAGAAGCTGGAGTCTGATTTCCCGCATTGGAGCTGTGCCACTTGTTTGGCAAAATTTAGGGAACTTTTGATGCTGGCAACAATATTTAGGAACACAACCAACATGGATCAAGAGCTGTACAAGCTATACCTCTTGAGATATTCCTGAACCATGGAGCTTAATGTGAAGTATTATTAGTTTGAGGTACATATCATTCTGTGTGATGCATTAGTAGGAAAGTGTATCTTTTTTTGGAGAAAAGTTGGTAGACCTAAAGACATGCTTGGACATGATCCTTTTCTGGATATTGCTTGTTCCATGGTTGCTTTTATTAGTTAAAACTGTGAGGTCAGTTGTCATAATGATTCATCCTAATGTTCTCAGCATGAACTATTTTTAGGTTGCACTCTTTCAATCAATTTATCATATACTGGATTTAAGGGTATATTCACTTTGTCAACACCCAGTCTGGAATTTGGAGTGATGTGTGTGTGTGCAAATGTATATATATGTGTATATATATGTATATATATATATATATCCATGTATATATATATATATATCCATGTATATATATATATATATCCATGTATATATATATATATATCCATGTATATATATATATATATCCATGTATATATATATATATATCCATGTATATATATATATATATCCATGTATATATATATATATATCCATGTATATATATATATATATCCATGTATATATATATATATATCCATGTATATATATATATATATCCATGTATATATATATATATATCCATGTATATATATATATATATCCATGTATATATATATATATATCCATGTATATATATATATATATCCATGTATATATATATATATATCCATGTATATATATATATATATCCATGTATATATATATATATATCCATGTATATATATATATATATCCATGTATATATATATATATATCCATGTATATATATATATATATCCATGTATATATATATATATATTCTTTTAGCAATGAATATCCTTGTGTTGATAAATTTAAACTTTTGTTAATTAGTTTAAAATTTTAATAATTAAATTTGGATATTCTTTGAATGTTAAAAGCATTGGGATCAGTAGAGTTGTTTTCTTTTTCAAGGAAATCAATGCAGAAGGCATATCAAATTCTATTTTTCAAAATTAAAACAGAGCTACCAAAAAAAGGAAATATCATACTTTTTTAGAATATGTCTCTAAAATAAAATCAGAATGCAGAGAGAAAAGGTCATTAACTTTTGTTCAGGAAATCAATTTCAGAAAAATACTTATAGTTCCACAAAAGGATTTATTACCGAAATTGTCTATTATAC
The DNA here is from genome assembly GCA_001649415.1 of Musa itinerans. NCBI lineage: Eukaryota > Viridiplantae > Streptophyta > Magnoliopsida > Zingiberales > Musaceae > Musa > Musa itinerans. Next base: position 48,354 of record LVTN01001124.1, read on the forward strand.
ATGGAAATGGGCCAAAATAGAGCGCCACGGTTCATAAGCGACTCCTCTACCGTTAATGGGCCGTAAAATCAACGGCTGAGACCACTTTCTTTTCAGTGGATGGTTAGATCTGGCCGTCCGTTATCGTGGCCATTGGCGGCGTGACGGTGGAGGATATAAATATTGGAAGCGAGCCAAGGAATGAAGAAAGATATTAGTCTTCGACCTTTCCTTCTTCTGCCTTTTGTGGGCGGATCCGATCGAAATCTCTCCCAGGGTTTCTTTCTCGAGATTGGATCGACTCGTCGGGTTCTCGAGGTACCTTCAATTCGTCACCCTTCGTTCCGGTTGCCTACTATTTGACGCTTTCTATCCCTGCGGATTTTGGTTAGGGTTAGGGTTTCGTTGTTCCGAGGCTTACTTTTAATCTTTGATTAGGTTTTAGCATCGATAAAGAGGGGGCTTTTTTTTGTTTGCAGATTAGTAGTTAGGAATAGGAGCTTGGGAAGGATCTCTTCTTTGGTTTTTGGTTGATTCTTCATTTTGCTTCGTCTTTTTGTTCTCAATTAGTCTCAAATTCTTCCTGAAGAAGGGATCCACAGCATTCTTTCTTCCCTTTTCGCTTTTTTTTCTTCGTCAATTTAGGTTCTGGCTGTTAAATCTTTGACAAAAAGAGATCTTTGAGGATTTTACAATTGTTTTGGCGGTAGAGGAGACTGTTCTAATTGCAATTTAGTTCCAAGCTCGACTCTTTTATGGCCTTAGAATGCCGAGGGATAGAGGAATCATTGCCAGAGAACTTTGCCGCTAGTACTTGGGACGAAGAAGTTCCCTTGGCTGGCGTCCCTTTCCAAGTTTTATGTGCCAGCTCGAAACCAAAGTGCAGCAAGAAACCTTGCAGCAAATCCATCACTCGGAAATCTGTTTCCTCGGTTCCTTTGAAGAAAGGTGACTCCAAGTCTGAGAGGACGACAGCTGATGAGGCAGGTCCTAATGGTCAACCCCTTTCCTTCACGGACCTTCCTGCGACTGTAGTTTCTGAGATTCTTCAGTGTCTCGATGCCAAAGATCTCGGCATCATGTCCTGTGTCTCTACTCTGCTCAATAGCCTTGCATCTGACCATTATGGGTGGAAGGATTTCTATTGTGATAGATGGGGTCCTCCACGGGGACTGAATCCTCCTGCTGGACCTGGCTTCCCAAACCAGAAATCTTGGAAGGAGTTATTTGTGGAAAGGGAGTTTAGAAGCAAATCGTTCATGGGACGGTACAGCATGGAGGACCTCCATGGCCACACTGAAGCTGTACGAGCTGTATTTCTTCTCCAGTCAGCAAAACTTATCTTTACCGGAGGATATGACGCTGTCATTCGTATGTGGGACATGGAAGAAGGCTTGTCGGTTGCGGTATCTCGCCCTCTCGGTTGCACAATTCGAGCTATCACTGCTGATTCTGAGCTCTTGGTAGCTGGCGGAACGGATGCATTTCTTCAGTGCTGGAGAGCAATTGAAGGGCATCCACACCTATTTGACATTGCAGGTGTCTCTGTGAACCATAACTGCAACTTCCGCCTATGGGGCCATGAAGGTCCTGTTACTTGTCTTGCTTTAGATTCCTCCAGAATTTATAGTGGTTCATGGGACATGAGTGTTCGTATATGGGACCGAACTCATTCAAAATGCTTGAGGACATTGAGGCACGGAGATTGGGTGTGGTCTCTCGTCCCTCGTGGTGGAACTGTTGCTAGCACAGCTGGTAGAGATGCTTATATTTGGGACATTGATACTGGATGCTTGATGACTGTTATCCATAATGCTCATGAAGGTAATGCCTATTCTTTGACTCGAAGCCATTTGGGAGATCTTTTATTTACTGGAGGAGAGGATGGCATGATTCATATGTACCAAGTTAGCCATGACTGTGATGCTGAAGATATTAAACCAGTTGCGACTTGGATTCCACACACAGGCCCTGTTCATTCACTTGCTTTTGAGTTTCCATGGGTTGTGTCATCTTCAAGTGATGGGAGGATCGCCCTAATTGATGTGAGGAAGCTGTTGAAGTCTGGTCAATCTTGCACTTCAAGTCAGCAATCTCAGGTCAGGCACTCCACTCCAGATGCAGTGGAGCCACCTCAAAGGATGCTACACGGCTTTGGTTGCAATCTTTTCTCTGTGGACATTGGTGCGGATAGGATCATATGTGGTGGTGAGGAAGGTATTATTAGAATTTGGAACTTTTCACAGGCATTGGAGGTTGCAAAGAGGGCCCAAGCCCTTAGAAGTGTTAGGCTGGAGAACCGGATGAGGCGGCGCAAGGCGCAGATTGAGATGTGTAGTAATGGTGCACGTGCTGATCAGTGTTCAGTTGCAGCAAGAAGGAATCAGCTGAATGGGGAGCACAGTGGCGTTTGGCACAGTAAGCGTGGCATGAGTGGAAAACTAAAGGCCTAGAGACAGGGACTCTGTCCCTGTAACTTGTCAAGTGCTTAATTTATGAAACTTGTATAAACATACTGTCAGGATTAATCTTAGACTGGTGCATAGTGTTATCCATGTTCCACATTTTTCTTCATTATAGATTTGTGCTTGCATAGTGTAAACATACTGTTGTCATTTTGAGCTCTCTTATTATATTTTGTACTCAATTTTTGTGTTCTTATTTTTCGTGTTGGCTTTGACTTGATGATTTGTTCTAACCCTTTCTCATATATTGTTAGTCATATTCTTTTTCGTATATTTTTAAGGTATATTTGCTCCTGGATATGCATATCGGCGTATTAGGTACACTAGCCTTCATATAATTGAGACTTTGACTAAGAGAAGTTATGTGGAAATTGCTCTCACAAATGATACTTAAAAGATGAGCTTTGTGGGGATAGAGCAAATTGACTGGTTTCCCCTACCTTTTAATGTTTTATCTACATGCACTAAACTTCCAACTCATTCCTATGTGAACTGTGGCTTCTGGGTTCACTTTTAAGTGTCTGGTTAAGTACAGAAATATACTTGAGATGAATCATATGCCAAAAATATGATTTCATTCCGTACATGCCAGAAGCATTGGTGACAGTTTCCTCTGTGCTCCAGGATATATTACTTGTTGTTAGCCTCATTAAGATATTCTTCAACTTATTGTTGCCTAAAGTCCATCTGGAGATTTTTCTGTGAACGGTTGTAGTGACCCCTGGAAAAGCTTGATGTTTAGTTATCAGAGCACTACATCTCTGTTGTATGCACTGTGCTGAAAAGTTTCTTTTTTTTTTTCTTTCTTTTGCAGTAACTATTACTGGACTTTTATTAGATGTTGTCATATCTCAACTTCAGGGATTGTAATCTGCATTATTATGCCACTGCAACTAGCAATGTTCACTAGTTCTGTCCACAGATCAGAGATATGAGAAGGCTTCTTATTTATGTTTGGACACAAGATGGCACAAATTGAGCAGGTATTGAGAGCTGATGAGGCCGACTCTTTTTACATTCCTTTTCTCCCCTCATGTTTCACTTGCTCATATTTGTTGATTAGGCTTTGCTAAAACATGAGCATAAATTCTAGTTGAGAGTAAAATCTTTGGAACTTTCCTCAAATGCTTTTGAAACTTTGAGCTGAAAGTGTGTTTGCACATAACTTGCATTTGCATCCACACAGCACTGCATCATCTTATCACCACATATACACCTCTCTGCCATTTGCTCTCCAACAACATAGCCCATTGCATGATTGATGAGATGGCTTCTCCAAGATTCTTTTCTTTCACTTTTTGTAGGCATTTCATATTAACCATACTCACAGATGTTGTCAGACCAGAACACTGCAAAATTCTCCACTTTCATGAGATCTCTCATTTGAGGACTTGAATGATAAGTGAGAGGAAAAATCAGGGGAAAATATGATGGATGTTGGCTTGCTGACTTGCAGAATCTCCACTTTCATGAGATCTCTCATTTGAGGACTTGAATGATAAGTGAGAGGAAAAATCAGGGGAAAATATGATGGATGTTGGCTTGCTGACTTGCAGAATCTCCACTTTCATGAGATCTCTCATTTGAGGACTTGAATGATAAGTGAGAGGAAAAATCAGGGGAAAATATGATGGATGTTGGCTTGCTGACTTGCAGAATCTCCACTTTCATGAGATCTCTCATTTGAGGACTTGAATGATAAGTGAGAGGAAAAATCAGGGGAAAATATGATGGATGTTGGCTTGCTGACTTGCAGAAACTTGTGACCACAGGACAGAGAGAGTAATGACTGCATTGTTTGACAGGGAGGTCAGCACTCCAAGCAATTTAAATGATGCTGCAGGAGTTCATATGAATCTGACTGCAAATGAGTGAAGACCTGAGAAAAAGTAGTGTAGCTTCCAGTACATCTCCACCAAGTTTATGTTGACCAGAATATTCTGTATATATATATATATATATCCTTGGCATCTCTTATTATGTCCAAGGCAGATGACATGTTTTATTTTTATTGTTATGATAAATATTTTGATTGAAGATAGTATCAAAGCAGAAGGTCCTATATCTTAATCTGGTTCTACCTGTTAGATTGAGTTTGTCTGCTATCCTCACTTGCATGAGTCTTTTAAGAATATAAATCTGATGATGTCTTGTTTAATGACTCAAGCTTTTAGGTGAGATGATAATGCTACAAATCTAAAAGATGGATTCAGGCATGATAGAAACGGAAGGCAAGACTCAGCAGGTGCTGTTCATTGCAGAAGATACCAAATCATACAAAAGACTTCAAGCAGAAAGGGAGACCAAAAAATACAGAAAAAGTATTGATGCTGGCAATTCGTGTCCCTCAAATAACTAAAGATGCTCTGAAACAGTACACATAGGGGAGAACAAAGGAAATCAACCATATGACTCCTCAGTCAAGAAATCAATCTATTTCTTTTATTATAACATCAGTAATGAAGATATAGGATTAACTATTCAAAGTAACTTTGGTGACATTTGAATCACAAGTTCCTCGTACACATGAAGAAGTTTACAGGCAAATCAGTTCCAATTACCAGAGGAATCTCTGACCCCAACTCTTCTCATAACGAGAACAGATAGATAGAAGCCTTCAGGCCCTCTTCACACTGCTAAACTCATCAGTGATCAAAGTTGCAGCCACAGAAGAAGTAGTAGGAATCGAAGAGCTCTCCACAGATCGAAATGGTGAGCAGGTCATGTTTGCTTTCTGCCTCTCTCTTTCTTAAATATGTTAGAAGTTCTTTCTCTGGATTATTACTGTCTGCAAGTAGATAGTTAACCCAAAAAGAGCAACATATCTCCTCTCACATTCTCATTAGGTGTAGAGCAACCAGAACATGGAGAAGAAGAAAGAAAGCAGTGATGGTGAGACAAGCACCATGTCTGCAGAGTTTCAAGCTTTCTGTCACTTGGTCGACGGAGAACGGGCACGCTGGCAATTGATACAAGAGAGGAAGAGAAGAAGCTCAGGGAAGGAATCAGCAAGAAGTAGGACTGTCACATGGAATCCAACATTTGAAGTAGAAGACTTCAAGATGGCAGCTGAGGATGCTCAGAGTGACCATGATGAACCATCAGCCTCCATTGGAAGGTCAAGTCAGTTGGGAGGTATGGAAGAGAAGAGAGTGCTCATAGGGGCAAAAAGGATGAGAGAATTGGATCCACTCTGCACAACTGGAGAGAAGAGGCACAAATCCAATGCTGGTAGAGGATCTGGATGTGCACTTGATCTGAACAAAATTGAATAGTCTTCAGATGTTGGTAATTAGATAAGTCTAATTGATTTGATACAGTGAACTGCATCATGTTTAAGATTCAGCTGGGAGGAAGATTACTTGATCCTCCTCTGATAGATCAGCAAGTTAGCAACTTCAAATATTTAGTTGACAAACTTTCTATTGAGATTTTTTTCCTCAAATTTTTGTACAATATCATAGTGACAAATTAGTTCTTCATAATTCTGATAGCACTTGAATTTAGACTTGACTTGCAGATAAGATGTTCTAAAAGCTACTTCTGAAGGGCAGACAAGAGCAGAAAATAAGAGAAATAGATTACAAAAATCAGATATTAACTTCATGAAACAATAAAAAATGAGTAGTTAATGGTTAAAATATTTAAATTATCCACAGTAAAATTAAATAATATATATATTTCATGTTTGAATTAAATGGATGTATATAAATACGTATGTGTGTATGTATGCATATATATATCTACGTATCGGTGTGCGTACATACGTATGCATTTATGTGCATGCATAAAAAACTAGTGAATGAAAGAGATGTTTATAGATGCTTCAAAGAAAACAAAAGCTTGTCATTATTCCTTACCCCATTTGGTGATCCAAGAAAACTAGAACATGGAGAGATTTGCTGTACAACTCTTAATTAACCTCCACAATTGTGTGCATCAACTTTGCCGCAATCGGATAAAAGCAGAGTTCTCAAGCAAACTCATGTTTGTCTTCAAACTGATGTGTCTTCTTAGGGTCAAATAAAGATGAACAACTAATGTGTGAGGTTAACTTTTAGTGCATCTCTTCAGTATTGAACATGAACTCTCACAGCCTCTGTTGATTTGAAACCTCACTTGAATCTTGAGCAACTGAAGTCAATAATTCTCCTTGTGCTCAATGTACTAAATTAAGCATTTAAAATAAGAAGTGTGAATGATCGAAGCCAACAAGATTCAGATGACCAAAAGAACAACAATCACATGTTGAGTGGATTGAAATTGCCATCAGAAATAAACATTGTTCTGTTCTATGTTTCTGATCTGCATATGGATTCACATGTGTGTTGAATTCTATTTCATCCCTCAAATACCAGAGAAGTAGCACCACAAAAATGTGATGTTACCTATAAACAAATGATCTCCTCCTATCTTGTCAAAGAAGTCTGCAAACTTGGCCAATATTGGTGAGAATGACTGCTAAAGTGTGGAAAGATATTATGATCAGGAAGCCGGAAAGAAGCTTACATGATGTTTATGTCATATAATCTAATAATTGTTAGAATAGCATTCCACGGATTTGATGCACTTGATCGAATGTGAGCTATTCAAGAGAAGTTGCAGGTCTAATGTGTTCGAAGAATCCTTTAAAATATACAAAAACATGACAACAAGATAATATAGTTTATAAGAAGCAATTGCTTTCAGATGATGCTAAGTTTACCTCCAAATTCTTCCAACTCCAAAGTATGCAACTGTGGAAGAACAAACATCTCACGGACCTCATGTCAGAGGTGCCAATATTTGTAATATTGATAGGGATAATTCTAACATTCTCTAGCTTCATGTAAGAAGTGAGTAACATCTAAATAAAGGTGAGCGACACTTTCTACTCTGTATGGTCGTTAGTCACCTCGCCTTTCAAGAATGGGCCCACATGACCCACTCATGACTAATATATCAGCAAAAGTCATGCTTCCACATTAATGACTGATGGCATAATCTGGCTTTACCAACCTTCCCTTCCCGATGGTTGTTAAAGAGACCATTCTCTATCTAACCTAAAGCGATAAGGAAGTCAGCCCAGAAGTATCCCCCCAGCGGTTCGCCCCAGGCACCAAAGGACATGTACCAGTAAATCTCTCTCGTTAATACCTCTAGCGTATAGGGTAAGGGGGGCCTTAGTGAACGCACATCCAGGTCGCTCAACATCCAAGTATAAAAGCCAAGCCCTAAACTAAGCTAAGGCAAGCGGGTAAAAGTGCTTTACTCTTTCACTTATATTGTTAACCTTCCTTTTTGTCTCTATGACTTAAGCATCGAAAAGGTCGAGCCAGGATGCCCTCGACGTAGACCTGTTGTGTGGGACTCCCAGTGCCATCCGGAGACACAGCCAGGAGACAGCCAACAGCAAAGATGACCCAGCTCCCTATCCCACTTCCCTAAACAAGGGCTAGATCACTCCCGGTGAATCACCTCCCTCAGTAAGCTCTCAACTTTAGCTCGTCACGTTAGCTCTTCGTGTAAGTAAGGAGGAGTCATTAGGAAGGACCTACACCGAATCAATCGGATTCACAAGTCAACGATAGTTGTGTGTCAACAAATACAAGGTTTAAAACCAATTTAAATGACTTCAGATGCTGTGCTTTCCGAAGCAAAGAAAACAAAAACAATTGATGTGGAAACACAAAGTTGGTAAACAACACCGACGAAGATATCATTTGGAAAACAATGTAATGTATGATTCTGAGAAGAGGAAAAAATAGGATCTACAAAACAATTCGAGTCAGTGACAAGTCTTATTAACATCACCAAACTGTTTTTTGATTCCTGCTTTCTGCTTTAAGCATCGAATGCTGCCTTGGTTTATATTGTGGTCATTCGATCTCACTTGTGAACATCTGTTGGACACCAAAACAAGAACAAGTCTGTCAAACAACAAAGGCAGACTAAAATCTGCATGATGGTCAACTCATCTTTGTTTTACTTTGACTAATTGACACATCAACTACCCCAAACGTGTGCACAGGAGGCTCTGGTCAACCTCCTACTCCCTTTCTACGACTAATAGTATCTTATTCTTCTATTTTCCGTGATTCCAAATTCAAAATTGATTCCATTAAATTTGGAACTGAATCAAATCGATTCCAAGTGATTTTGATTTGACCTATGGATTTTAATTTTAAAAAAATAAAATACTTAGGCCAATAACCATTATATTAAGAACATAATTTTATTTTATTTAATCAATTTAAAACTATATTATTTTGATTCTAATTTGTAGGGATTGGAATTGAACCGTAATTTCAGTTTAATTTGAAATCATCAAACTGATTCGATTTCGATCGTAGATCGATTTGGTTCCAACTTAATTTTAATTTGATTATGATCTCAATTTTTTTTAGATGATACAAAGGAGCCCACACATGTAGGCGCCACGCCACGTATGACATGATGGATTTCATGGGTGATTTGGTCCAGCTGAATAGAATTATGTCCATTTGTACTTCTCACGATTGCGTAAGAATTTAGTCACGTGGGATGATGCGTTGACTCGAGATGTGGTGGCCAAAATTACTTCTCTTCTTGAACAGTGGGTTGACCCACTACGGTGGTTGAAGTCAAACAACGCTGAGAGGTACGGCGGCACGTTAAGTACTCACAATAATTACATTTACTCGCATGCGAATATATATATATATATATATAAAACATTGATGGTGGAGTTGACAAAGCTTCTTTCTCTTCATTTAATACCACTTGCATAATAATGGTAGATTAAAGAAGAGCTTCATCTACAGTGACACTTATTATCATCACATATATCTCTAATAATAGTCAAATAGATGCGCATTTTGAGGCCTTCAAATTAAAATTTATATTCATATTTTGATAACAAATGCATCTTTCAAAGAAATTAGAAATTGACATGGATTATTACGAAATATTACCAATAAAGAAATATTGGTGGCATTTTTTGCAGTGTAAAATTCATCATAAATTCCACGTATAAGTTAGTCAGTCGAAGACGAGCATGTGACTGGTCCAAATACAGGGGTCCCACTTGACGTGGAGTGCTCATACGGGGTCGAAGTTAGAACGTGGGTTCCCACGGGGAAGCGTGTGGGACATGGACCGGTTCGATTTTTTCGGTTCATCGAACTGCCCGGTTCAAATAATGCAGCGTGTGATTGTTGACCGACGAAACGGCAATTCTTACGCGAGTAAGGTGGACCCCGCGTCAGGTTGCCGATTCCGTGGGAGATGGCAAGAATGGGTGGGTTCACACAGGTAGCGCGTGGGACATTTGCCGTGGTACGCTTTCGTGGACTCATCGAACCGTCCCGGTCAATTGTTCGGCTTAGCTCGACCGGGTTCCGCGTTTCTTGCCGATCGCGAAGTCGACTATATATTTCCCCGTCCCGTCGCCTTCCCCGCATCCCGCCTCTCCACGTGCCGGCGGAGCTCCTCTCTCTCTCTCTCTCTCTCTCTCCCGGCCCGTGGTGATAGCTTTCTTCTCGGGTTTCTGTCTCGCCCCGATCGATTTGCGATAGTCGATTTAATTTCTCCTCCCGATCGTTCCAGAGACGACGTCGGCGGTCGAAGGTGAAGTCGTGTCGGCTGGTGGCCTGGTTGAGTGTGCTAACCTGCGCCGTCGGTCCTTGGAGGTCCCTCTTGCGTTTCTTTTGGCTCTCTGATCGAATTTCGAGGTGTGTTCCGTTCTCCGGTTTCTTGTTCGGTCATCAAGATTGGATCCTTTTTTTTTCTTTTCTTTTGATTTTTCCGCATAAACATTCTCACTCTCTGTGCTTACCTGTAGATTAACCCAAGATGTCTGATCTTCTTCTTGGATGAGCATAGTTTGTAGTCATTTTGAAATTGGTTGATTGGACTGAGTAGTGCCTTCTTGGATACGCAGAATTTTAAGGCCGCACAACACCTTTTCGATGGAAGTTAGTGGTATTTATTTCTTGTTGGAATTAAAGTTGTGTATGAGAATGAAATTTATATGGTCGATGAGTAGTGTCGTCTTGTGGGAGCAGTGTCGGGTGTCATAGCACAATTCATTTGGTCGATGAGTTTTCCTGAGGCAATTGTACGAAAAATAGCACAAAGTTGAAGATGTGAGGGAATTCCTGAGGATCTCACGATGACTACCTTGTACTTCCAAAGAATATTCAGTCTTTTTACAACCATGTTTGCCTTGCCATTTTATTGTTATACCTTTTAAAGTTTTATCTTCATGTCAGTCATCTGATCTCTTAGGCCATTCCCCACTGCAGGCTTTTATTTATCTGTTGATCCCATCACAAGCTGTAACTGAAATAAGGACACTTGACTAGGTTCTTGTTGGTGCATAGTCAGTTTTATCTCTTTATTTAACACAAAGGAAGCCTGTTATTGTAGTGGTATTATTTGATGCTTCAGTAATGGATAACCAATTGAGATGGTGAGCATTTGGACCTAAGTCAAGGAAAGATGTGCTGGACAAAGAGCAACAGCTGTTTTAACTCGCAAATTATGTCAGACAAAACTCTATAGAACCTAAATCAAGTTTTAAGTGTGATAGATAAAACGATCCACCAATTCAGTCCAACAAAAGCTGATTCAGTCCAATTAAAAGCTGGTTCAGACTATTTTAACTGGTCCACGAGACTAACTTGTTACACAACTTAAGATTCTGACAAAACAAGAAATATCAGCCAAAATGGTAATGTTTTGGGCCAAAATCCTATATCCATAGTAGGAATACGGTTCCTTTTCATATTACATGATGGATCAAACTAACAAATCACTGTTTGTCTCCTTCAATATATACCTAATTTTGATTTCTGCTTGTGTTAGGTTTGATATGATATCTATTCTCAGTCATGTGTTTATTTTTGCAGGGAATTTTTTGTTTAACAAAAGACAAGATCGGCAAAGAGAGAAATTGGTGGTTTAGGAATACACTATGAGTTGTTTCTCTTTCGTATTTCAAAGGGCAAGTTGTTCAGGGGAACAAAGGAATCAACTTTATGAAGGTTAGACATGTCACACCGAGGTCTAAATAAAGTTAATTTAGTTTTTCAGTGTTTGACGTAAATTAGGATTCATTTGTTTCGAACGCATGTCATAGATTGCATCCAGTAAGTTCTTTCCACCCTCAATGGGTGCTGATTATGTTAATCTTTTCCAGATATTCCGGGAATCAGAAACATTAAAATCTACACATACAAGGAATTGAAAAATGCAACTGGTGATTTCAGCCTTGCCAATAAGGTTGGTGAGGGAGGTTTTGGTTCTGTCTACAAGGTAAATTCTGCAGACTTTGAATTAACCAGTGCTATTTAATTTTGGAAGTTTTCCTAATGATTAGCTAATTTTGAATTAATTGGTTTAGGGAAGGCTTAAAGATGGGAAAATAGTTGCTGTGAAGGTGCTATCCTCTGAGTCAAGACAAGGAGCACGAGAGTTTTTGACTGAAATGACTGTGATCTCTGATGTTGTGCATGAGAATCTTGTTAGTCTGTATGGTTGCTGTGTCGAAGGAACTCACAGGATACTCGTTTACAATTATCTCGAGAATAATAGCCTTGCTCAAACCCTTCTTGGTATTCTAATTTCTTTCTAGTGCTTCGATGCCTGATTCATTATTTATAAGTACTGTTGATGCTGTCAGATTATATTTTAAAGTTCTTGCTTACTTGCAGGTTCTGGCCACAGTACTATCAAATTCAACTGGAGAACACGGGTAAGAATCTGCATTGGTGTTGCTCGTGGGCTTGCCTTCCTACACGAGGAAGTCCAGCCTCGTATAGTTCACAGGGACATTAAGGCCAGCAATATTCTTCTTGATAAGGATCTTACACCCAAGATTTCCGATTTTGGTTTAGCAAGGCTTCTGCCACCAAATACTACCCATGTCAGCACTCGAGTAGCTGGAACAATGTAATTCCACTGTTTAATTTTCTAGCTTCTAATTGATATTATTCTCTCAGTTACAGTAACAACTTTGCATTTGACTTGATACTGCTGGTTGTGCTCCATGGCCTTGACTTGTTCACTCTGGAACATGGAATTGCAGTTTGATGCAAAAAAATATAGAATCCAGTTACACCTCAGGCCAACTTGGTTATCTAATTCCTTTTAAATTGTTCGCTTTATATTTTATGCAGCGGTTACTTGGCTCCTGAATATGCAATTAGAGGGCAAGTTACACGGAAGTCTGATGTGTACAGCTTTGGCGTGCTTCTACTAGAAATAGTCACTGGCCGGTGTAACACAAACACAAGATTACCATATGAGGATCAATTTCTACTTGAGAGGGTAAGAAAATATAATTAGACATGGTTGTAGTTTTCTATCTTTCCATTTGAATCTGAAATATTTGCTTATAAGCAAGATTTATTTTGTTCATGTCAGTCGACATTTTTGCTGGAATGCTTTTTTACTCGTGTCCATTGGTCTATTATATAACCAAAATGTTGCATATGGTCATTGTTGTTGATGGTGACATGCAACTTATGTTTCATATGCTCTATAATCCTGAGAAGAGTTACTACTTTTGCCAGGTTCTTAAAATTAAATCCTAAGAAACACATTTATGCCTTAACTCATTATTGTGCTTATATCATGTCATCGCTTCACCTCTCCAACAAGCTCAATCAAATTAAAATTAGGCAGTAGGCACTTCAAAGTATCTAAATTTTAATGTTTCTTTTAACACCTTTAAATAAGAGGGTGCTCACTTATCGGAATTTCAATGCACAACTTGACATATTCATGACATATGTATTCTGCATATTGCATTGATATGAGAAAAACTGTATCAGATGTTATGCCGGTTGCCACAATCTTTCTGTTATGAACAATTTCAGGTCATGATTAATAATAGATTTGAGATCGGAAACATATTGAAGATGTATCTCTTTCAAAAAGAAGCAAGAAATTTCAAATTTTGTACTGTTACCAATAATAAGGACCATCCTAAAATTCTAGTAGATGCATTAAGATGTATGGGAATTTTATGATAAGAAGTAAGGATGATCACGAATTGACTTCTAAACAAAAGTTTTGACAGACAAATATTTCTTTTATGAAAAAAGATCAACGATATAGATATAGATGAAAAGAAGAGGAAATTTGCTAATTGTTACTTGTCTTAAATCGATGTCTTCTATTTTAATTATTGGATTTAGAATTACAAAATTACAGCAATTTTATTTTTTTAACGCTAGGTATTTAAATTCAATTGGTGTAAGTCACCATTTATTCTTTTGCATGAATCTATGCTGTTAATTAAGTTGCCTATGCTTTTTCATCTCAAATCTCCCAAGCAACCTAATCTGATTCCTGTTCATATGAACAAATGACAAGTATATGATCTAGCAAGATTATAGAATTTGACTATACTTCATGATTTCCGTGATCTTCATATGCTCATCTTAATTTGGCATGGATGCTAAGAGACCCCAACTGCAACTATTGCATGTCTAATTTTAGTTTTATAAATAGCATGCCATGACAGCTTGGTTACATTACATCAATGCTTTCATCCTGTTAATTTTTTGTCAATCATTTGGTAACTTGTTAATTGTGTCCCAGTTATTCTTTTTTATATGCTTTTCTCTCATCCTCAAATATATTAATGTAAATTTTCTTGTCCTCCCTCTTTCATGCTTGACCATTATTACTGTTTTCAGTCATTTAGAACTGTATTATATTGTCATTCATCTTCTTTTATATTTGAATCAAAGTCATTTGGTTCCATGACATTGTAGTAAAAGGTCAATGATATGCACATTATATACATATGCTTGCTCCCAGATTTCACCAAAAAAGAGAACATACACACTCAACAGCTTAAACTTTATAATGTTTGAATGCATCAAATTTGACTGCTAATTCAAATGTGTTTAGCCACTGAAGCAATTTCTATACCAAACTGCTTTTGTGAAAGTATTTCTGAATATGTATCGACTGCATTCTGTCAGAAGGTAGAAACTTCTCTCATGATTAAGTCTCACTTCTTACTTAAAAATGTCCCAGTTCTTATGATTGAGCTTTCATGTGCATTTATAATGATGAAATTCATACATTAATCAATAATGAATCAAAACTCATGGTTTAATCCATAATCCCCAGACGTCATGCTTAGACTTCTCATATTGCAGGTATGGTCGCTATATGAACGTGGTGAGATGACGTACATTATAGACACTGATTTGGCTGACGATTTAGATGTTGATGAAGCATGCAAGTTCTTGAAGGTCGGGCTTTTATGCACACAAGACGCTGCAAAGCTGCGCCCTTCAATGTCCGATGTTGTCAGGATGCTGACCGGTGAAAAGGATGTTGACTTAGAGGAAATCACGAAGCCTGGTCTACTTGGTGATTTCCTGGACCTTAGAAGTGAGAAGAGAACTAATGACATCCATGTTCCCTCCCTCATATCCTCCGGTCATGATAGTTCACCATTGTTATCAGAAAATACTACACTTGCATCCATGACCTCTACATGAAGATTGGATTTAGGCTCAAATATCAGTATGCAGAATTAATTGCAAGGTACATAACTTCATGTATATTCCGTGAAACATTTTTTCATTTTTTTTTTTGGTGAGAAATTTTGTCTGTTAGTTTGCATCCTCGTATGCAATTTTTTTTTGTTTCTTCTGTGAACATTCAGTTGGAGCCTAATAAATATTGATCTGGGTATTTGCTGGAGCTTGAATCCAATCTTGATTAGTTTGAGCGGCAAGTTGGAAGTTAATGCTTGATTACTTTCTCAATTTATGAGAATATTTTTGCCGCACATGGAAGTTTTGTGATTTTAATGTGCATTGCATGGCCCAATTTGTACTTTATATATATTGCAGGTATGAAATTATCAAATTGGAAAACTCTTTGTTGAGTGAATCAAGCAAGCCATCATGTGTGTTGTTTACATGAGTTGGACACCTTATTTGCCATAATTCTTTTAATGTTCTGTTAAAAGTTGGGATCGGTGATGGTTTTTCTACAACATGCTACCATGTTCTTGTCACTTGGAATAGCCTCCATATTAGACTTATTGTTCGACTAATTAGCTTCAATAATTGCTGGAGAGGGACATCAGACCAACTTCTTTAATTTAGTTTGTTCAACATCTTCTGTCAAAACCGAGTGGATTCTTTATTCCTCTATCATCCTTTCCATCTTCGATTATGTTGGTTTCTTTCTCTCTCTTACATCATCATTTTCATCGATCATTTGAGCAAAATATTAAAGTTTTTTTATATCTTAAACTTTCAAGTTTAATGGTCAGACTTGGAATTTAGACTTCCCAACTGTTTTCTAGAGGTCTTCCTTTACGAAGCTTCTTTTTGGAAATTCAAATTTTCTGAATCCTAGGAAGGATGGAAAGCTGATCATGACATGGCTAGATTTCGATCTAAGACTATATATGCTCACAAATTTTATCTCCAGCCTCACTTCTGTTGCACTTTTATCACCAGAGAGAGAGAGAGAGAGACTATGCTTCATTACAACAGAAAGTTAATGATGATGCAAAGAGAGAGAGAGAGAGAGAGTATGCTTCATTAGAACAGAAAGTTATGATGCAAAGACAGATTTCATCCACTTCTTCCGAACCATCTCGACAAATAAAATAAGCATACACCAGAGAGAACATTATAGTGCTCTCAGAGAGAACCTCTGCCGAGTGAAATGAATGAAATGATTCGTGTGTTTTAGAGAGAGAAATACAGAGATAGACATATTATATCCAGAGAGAGAGAGAGAGAGAGAGAGAGAGAGAGAGAAGAGTCATGCTTGGCTCCTTGCACACCACCCACAGTCACCGATCACCCAAAGATTGGTGTCCATGTGTGGCATACAGGGAGCCAGGCACAACCGTTCGTCACCTTTGTGCTTGCACCGTGATCAGCTCTTCTTCCTTCGAGGAAAGAATCGACAACATCGTTCCTTCTCTTGCCGTTCTCTCACAATCATCGAAAGCCCATATAGCTCTTCCCCCCTTCGGTTCTCCTGAAAGAGAGATGATCATGAGTGGGCAGCCATGGAAGAGGTGACACAGGATGATTCCAGATTAAAGGAGCACTTATATATATCACCCACAGGCAAGAGCTCAGTTGCTGTTCTCTGAACCCAGCTGCGGGAGTAGGTGTGGGTAGGGAAGGAGAAGAGGAAGAGTGGGAGAAAGCAAATGGCTGCTGGCTTTCCTCGCTTGCTCCCGGGGGGAAGGGATGTATCTCTTTTCCCTGTCTGCAGATGGACTGGAGTTTTGTCTTGAGCGCTTGGATTAACTGTGATTCTCTCAGACAACTTGACAAACAAGATGTCAATATTTGACAAGGTTGGCACCCAATGGACAAAGGTCTATGTGACCTGAAGCAGCCATTGACATATTGCTCCCACTGTTTGACCCAATTGGACTACCTAACTTTCGAATCCAGGCAGCAAACATGGCTCTATGTTCTTCTCGAGTTTTTCTTTTTGGTCATTGAGAAGGTTAATAGAATAAGATAGTGTTCTTCATCACACAGTCATTTTGGAGAAGTAAATTGCATGTAGTTTTTACTATGAACATACAAATTCTTCAAAATTTTCACTGTTGTTTAGTCAGTTCAGTAGCTTTGAAAATGCTTTAGGTTTCGATGACAATGCGTATTTTGCAACATAGAGAACAGAACCATTTTGCTAAATCATGTCAGGATTTTGTTTCTAGGGTTGAAACTACAGAAGAAACCTTTTTACTTGACAGAACTAACAGTTCAGGAAAGAACATATTGTTCTTGTTCTTCTTCTGTCTTGCTGGAATGGCAGGATGTAGTTGACTTCTCATAGATTAATATCCTGTAAGCTAATAGGAATTGTTAATGTTGACAAGGAATTTTTGGGTTTCGACAGCCATCGCTGCAAACTGTTAATCAGTGACCCCAAACTGGAGTTTTCAGACTTCAATGTTTCTGAAGTATGTTGGAAGCAAGTAATCTTCTTACCTTGAGATTTGATGACACTAATAGAAGATTAAAATTTGCAAGAAACACTGAAAAATATAAAGCTCAGAATAAAGAATGAATGATAGTAATATTAAGGAGACCATACTACAATATTTCCATCAAATAAATGGCTTAGGAATTCTACGTTCGATTAGGGTGAAGATTGAACAAAATAAGCATGTCTGATGTTGCAGATTCAAGATTTGGGAGAAGAAACTTTCTTTTGTTTAAATTATGGGCTTGGACTAGTATTCATGGAAATGTTTCTAGACTTGAAATTCCACTGTTTGATTGGGGCTTCTATTGATTCTTGTCCAGAGATTAGCAAAAAAAGGGGAAAAAAAGTCCTTCCTTTCTCTCAGTGAAAAAACCCTGAATATTCTGAAGAAAGTCATCTGGCTTTGTTGTGCTTAAGATTCTTTCTTTGAGAAGCTTGTGAATGCATTGGTTCTTTATTCTAAGATGGATATGACCTATGAAGATTACCGAAAGAGTTAATGGGTGAGCACATTTGTTAAGTTGTTTTATTAATTGGTCAGTCTTTTTGGAGGAACCTTTTAATGGTGATGGAAGTTCTGGAGCTCTGCTATCCTATCATCAGATCAAGGTTTATTATGTCACAACATTGCAATATGCATCGATGCAACAGTCTTTCGGATCAAAAGCATGCTTATTACTACTAATGAGAGGCACCTATGGGTAAGTAAAGTGAAAGGAAGAAACAGAAAAACAAATGGAGTTGCTGAGAAAATGTGGGCAAACCTCCTTATGATTGGATTATTAGAGCCAGAGTCAGAGTAGAATAAGAAATCTGGCTGTGGTGAATGCCCAGCTCATTACTTGGTTTCTTCAGAGGGCACAATGTTCCTTTCTTTATTGCATTGTGATGTTGCAGAATATATGATTCTTAACATTCACATTGAAATTGGTATATAAAAGCTTTGAGGTTTCACTTAGCTTGAGAGCCACTCTGTTCTACTAACTTTCCATAGGATGTATTATAGATGCTATAAAACTTGGAAATTGGTGCTATCCTCTAAGCATGCAGGAGACTGGACATCCCAGGTCAGAAATCTCCCTTCTTTTCTCAAGTGCTACCCTCTGATTCATGATCTTAACTTTGATGTTTTATATTTCAAGCATGCAAGCTAAAATATTTCATGTTTCTCATGTAAATATTATTTCTCTTTCCCTTTTGAATCTATTTAGTTATATTTATAGACTAGTCTGGGTCTTCCAAGTCTTATTCTTGCAGCATGATCTTATGGTAAACTAAAGTGGGTATGTTCATCCTGGATGCAAGCATAGAGTATATTCTTGGAGTTGTTATTGACATCAAATATATATGGCACAATAAAACTGCAAACATCCTCCTTTTCCTGGTTTCATGAATACATATTGGTCTCTGACCTCTGCTGGATTTTATTATTTCTTGTCAGAGCTGATGAGTATTTATTTTACTGAGGTTAAATTTCTGTCACTGATGATGACATGACAAGTATGACTTGCACTAGAACTGCTAAAGTTCCTTTCTTTTTCTCTTGAATACTGATACTCTTGTGGATTTCTGATTTCTTGGATCATCAAATAGCCTTGCACATAAATATTTTTATGTTTTCCAAGACAAAAACACAAGTTATTTACATCAAAGTCAAGTCAAGGCAAATGGTTTGGCTCCAACAACAAAGACCTGAACATCCCTTTGCACTTTCATTCCCCACCTGAATCATTGTTATCATTCACATGAGGCACACAATGTGAAGGATCTCACCCAAACAAAATACCACAGAGTTGTTTGTGTGCCAGAGAAGCAGCACTGCAGTCATTTGAAAACAAGTTACATAGATTTTGTTCTCCTAATGAGAACACATGATTGGTGACCAAGAATTAGCTGTATTTGCTTACCATAAATGTGTAGATCAGAAACCTGGTGGGTGTTGGCAGCCTTGCTGTCAAGGATCCAAGTTTCTGCTACATGATTTAGGTATTCTAC
This sequence comes from Musa itinerans, assembly GCA_001649415.1. Taxonomy (NCBI): domain Eukaryota; kingdom Viridiplantae; phylum Streptophyta; class Magnoliopsida; order Zingiberales; family Musaceae; genus Musa; species Musa itinerans. The sequence continues at coordinate 67,757 of LVTN01001124.1, forward strand.
TGCTGAACACATCAACCTAAACATCACACATTCCCAACAATCCAATTTACTGTAGTTAACTATAGGTGAAGTATGTGCATGTTTGTGTGGCATGAGAGACTTGTGGTTGCAGCTAAAAAGTGTTCCACATGTGGGACAAGCCATTGTCAGCGAAGAAGAAGCTCTCCGAGCTTCCCTGAGGCAGAGATGGAGGGAGGAAGTGGTTCAACAGAGTCTTGATGACCTTGTCATCACGGTCACAGGCACCCGAGCCTGGGAAGCCACTAGTCGAGGAGGCCGGAGGAGCTGCAACATCTTGCAGGGGCACCGAGCTCGGCGGGAGGTCGGAGAAGCAGGGCACCAGCGCCTTGCTCTCCAGCCTCGCAGGGTCGAAGCTGATGAAAGGCTCCATGAGGGGAGGAAGGGAGGCAGCGTTTGCGTCGTCATGGAAGGAAGTCGTCATGGAGGTGGTGGCACCGTCTCTGCTCTTGTGGAGCACCCTGCACAAGACCCAATCTTCCTGCTCCAATGGAGAAAGACAGAGAGATAAAGATTGGTGAGGCACCGATCATTTACCGTGAGAAGCTGTAGGAGAGAAGAGAGCAGCGTACACGGAGAGGAGGGAAGCTTGGTGGATCACTGGATTCCATTCGGAACTCATGCATGACCCAGTCGGTCTTCTTCCCCTTGGGAGCTCGTCCTTGGTAGAACACGAGCGTCTTCCTCATGCCCACCATCGCCCCCCGCCGCTTCACCTGCCGGTCCTTCCCGGTGGCCTTCCAGTATCCGGTCATGGTGGCGCGGTTGGTCCGCTGCCCCGTCGCGTACTTGCGATCCCGCAGGCTATAGAAGTACCACACCTTGCCGCCCACACATGCCATCTCTGCAACAACGGCAAAAATCCATGCAATTCTTTCAACGAGAAGAAGAAGAAGAAGAAGATTTTGTTATTGTGGGGGATGTCACAATTGACATGAAAGATTCATCTCCGATGCATTCACAGCATGGATTATTGCGGTGGTGTGGATGCAATGATGTAATTGGCGCATCCACCGCCGCCTCCCATGGCCAATAATTCCACCTTGGGAGGATGTGGTGTCTGCATCAGGCTGACAAAACTGCTGATGGCGTAGATCATATGCTATCTACTATTCATTTTATCCGAGAAGTTGATGTATTATAGATCAATAAGATTCCGACATAAAATCTATTAATTGATTCTCGGCAGTCTACAAACGATTAATCCTAGGAAGAAAATAGAAACAGCCAATTAAGTCAAAAATGTGAAGATTATACTCTCAAGCGTAGCATAAAATCAACCAAAACCAATTCTCTAAAGATCTTGGAATTCATCGAATTGTTGGGTACTTTTCTTGCCATAGAATACAGTAAATTGGGATCTTTTTTTGAATCAAGACACAGGATTTCCATCCAGCGAAAACCAATAATTTGTGGTGATGAACGAACAAGTGTGATCTTCTAATCCACAGAAAAAGAACAAAAAACACAACTTTGGCATGAACAGATTCAACTTCGCTCTTCGTCGAGCTTAAGGCAACACAGTCAACTGTGTGTGTGTGTGTGTGTGATGCAGCGAGCGAAGAAGAGAGCGTGTTCATCTCACCGGGAAGGTCCCATGGCTCGCACTTGTTGAGGTCGACGTCGACGATGACGGGGTAGCCGCCGTGGGAGCTGCCGGCGCCATCACTGCCGCCTCTCACCTTCTTCTCCAGGTAGTCACACACAAGCTCCTCGTCCCGCGGGTGGAATCGGAACCCCGGCGGCAGCCTCGCCTCCGTCATGCTCAAGAAGCTCATCTTGATCTCTATAGTATGTATCTATATATATATATAGAGAGAGAGAGATGATGGTGATGAGGGTTGAGGATGAAGAGATGGAGGTGTAAGCCTCCGTTGGCCACCTACATGGCGTATTAATAGGAGGCAGAAGTCAACTGCTCGAGAGAGAGATAGAGAGAGAGAGAGAGAGAGGGAAGGAGAAAGAAGAGAGCTTGAAATGGAGAAGGAAGCAGTGTTCACACACGGCCATGACAAGTGGATGCTACAAATTGCATCATTGATTTTATTTCTATATCGAATCATTAATTAATCCCTCTTGCCATTTACAATCTTTTGTCGGAGCACAAATGATAATTATGATATCAGAACAATGATTGTTATGTTAGATTTTGACGTGCCGTGGTAAACTCTCAACACTAGATATTATGACCAATATATATATATATATGACATCCTCGATCTTCTTTTTCTTTGCCTTTTCTGAGTTAAATTTGTAGTCTTCTTTTAGTAAACCCTAAAGTTAGGAAAGCTACCTGTGTCAACTTTTTCCTGCCCAATTACTCTCTTAAATCCATTGATATGGATCTTATAAATCCTACTCTTGACCAATTCAGCAATCGAATTGCCGATCTACATCGGTTTTATCGATAACTTGATTCGATGAATTGCCGATCTCGAGCTAGAAAGATTCATTTTGGGTGTTAAGCTATTCATTCCATTGGGCAATGGAGGGGGCAACAAAATTGCATCAAGGAATCCTCCCAACTTGATTTATAATTGCGATCCTTCCTTCTTTTTAGACTCGCTATCCTCAAAGGCATTGAGATAGATTGGGGGGCACACCAACACCTTTTATCTCGTGCTTCCACATGGATTTCATGTGTTGTCAGCCACTTGTCTTGTTGCTCGTCGTTGGATCATGATCGAATGTCTATAAATGATCGGTGAATGGAGCCATCATGCCAAGAGCCATCTTCACCCACACATTTTTGTGGCACACACAACTAATGTCATCAATTAATGTCACCATCTATGATTTGGAGTTGTCTTTTGATGCCCAAAGGATGTCTCCTAATAATTTCTTATCTATTTTTCTATTGTCGTTTCGTCTTTCTACTGATAGCTACGTTCTTGGAATATTGTCAAACAACCAAAGAAGTTAATGGATGAATCATTTTGTCAATATTTATCAAGAAATAAGTATATAGATTATGCATTGATAATATATCAATCATGACTCGGATTGATACCATGTCAAGTAACCCGAAAGTATTGGTATATGTCAATACCTATCAAATTTTTAAAAAATTTAAAAAAATTTTAAAAGAAAAAAAAACTAGCATGATACCTATCAAAATTTTAAAATTTCTAAAAATTTTAGAAGAAAAAACTTAGTACCAGTCTTATGATATCCTATACCGAACGAATACGATCGGTATCTATATCAAACACATCGTTTGATTTATCTTGATTCATTTAAAAATAAATTATTGAACCGATAAATATCATATTTATTGAATCATATTAACTACTCTATTGGGTGCCATCAAACACCAATGGAGACTTGTCACCAATTCCATGAGAGAACAAGTTGCTGAAAGAAAACCTGGATGCCACAGTTGATGTAGCTTTAGGCCATGAATGATTGCACATGAACAACTCAAGTAGCAGTGAGGAATTCCATGATATGAGCAAATGGCTCGTCACATTCTCCATCCACCAATGACAGAGTTCTGCAGCAATGAGACCTGCACACATGCTGCTGAGGGTGGCTATTGAAGTGGTTGCTGCCACCATTGCAATATAGAAAGAAAACTGAGGAGAAAAAGTCAGAACAATATGGCAATAAATGTGTGCTGCCAAACTGTCTCTCTCATTTCTACCCCTGCAGAGACTGAGACCTCTAGTGTGCCTTGGTTGGATAGACATCACCAGGGAGATGAACCTGGTCATGGTGAAGAGCAAGGAAAATGAAGAGACTAGTGCTTTCCATGGAATGAGGATCTCAAAGATGTGGATCCAAGCAGCAAGTCAATGATCAAATCTGTTTGTTTTGACTGCATCAAGGAATGGCTGCAGGAGATTGATCACATGGTTTGAGCCAAAAAGCCTGCATCACAAGAAGTAAAGAGATCAAAGCAAGCTATGGCTGTGTTTGAGTCCCCAAAGCAATGCATACTTTGCCCAGTCAGAACTGTGACTCACTAATATTATTAGCAAATAGAAATCATTGTCAATGGTTCAAATAAGCACAAGAAAAACATATGGAAAGTCAAAGCAAGATTGGACACTGCTCCTTATTCTTCCTCCTACAGTGAACTCTGAGAGGAGTCTGAGAAACTTTAAGGTTTTACAGTCTGGAAATCATGAGGTCAGCACAATCATGTTGAAGTCAGATGTTATACTTGGTCACACTGATGCATATAGAATTTGGTCTCTTCTGCTTTCATGATCACTGTAGCAGTCCTTTTCAGGATATTTTCACAAGGCTTGGTCTTATCTATTGTGGCTGTGATAAATTGGGATATCAAGTTCTTCATTTTATTTGTAATAGAACAATGATTTGAATATCTCCACAGATGAGATGTTTTCACTTGGAATGAAAGATCATCATTTTACTTCACTGAGCATATCTATCACAATGTCAGGTTATGTTAAAGAATAAGCAATGTGACACTCTTAAAATCATGGAATCAGAATAAGAGAATAACAATGTTAATCCAAATATATCTTCTTTATATTTTTTTTTTTTGAAGGAAAAGATGGAGATATCAGCATGTTTATATTTACAAAGCGTAAAAAGGAAAAAATAAAACATGAACCAAAATCGAAATTAGTTCATCGTTCGAAGCGAAATTGGAATTTGTTATTTAATGTTTATGTGATTAATTCACTCTTAAAAGTTTGTGATATTTTATATATTTACTGTTTATTACCTTTTACTTTTTTTTAGAGTTTCATATTATTTAATTTTATATTATCTTATTGTTAAAATTTTTTTTACTATATTTTATATTCCTATAATATGTTAGTTTAATTTTATGATTAATATTTATACTAGGTGGAGCCAGGAATAATGAATTCCAATTCCTAAGGAAAATCCAATTCAGCTCCATAATTGGAAGAAAAATGAGGTTAACTCAATCCAAACACCAACAAAGACTTTCTCATTTGCAACATATTTTTCATGTTTAGGGAAAGCAAATTCAAAGTTCAAACAAGAAAAAGATGATCCCATCCAAAAGCTCATAATAAAATTCAAATTGCCAACATATTCTGTGTGTTCCACAAGCATCTTTTTCAGTGAGCATGAAGAATGATCAAACAGTTTAAGATAGATGTACCTGGTCTGATGATAATTAATGCTGGCAAACATGGGATAGGTGAAGCAACACATGGAGGACTTGGTATTAATGCCAATTAAGTTAGAATATTACTTTCTGGATTGGTAGGTCATCAATTATAAGATGCATGGTATTCCATGTATACAATGTTCTGCATCAAGTTGCTCATTAGGTACATTGTCTGGGCTTTCTCTGATCTCAATATTCTAATCACAGTTCAGCAATACAGCTCATAGAAATCAAGCACAATACATGAGACAAGAACTTCCTCATATGCAAAACCCAAACACCTTAGAATAGAATAAGGCTTCAATTTATTCCTTCACCATAAAACAAAGAAGGTAACATGTTTTCAAGTCAGTTTTAGCAAAGCAGTGAATTAGTTCATAAAACAATCCATCATAGGAAGCAGTTGTTCAGGAAACAATTAAGACAGAGAGCATTATTAGGTGGGATGCAATGGACCTTTAAATAATGATCATTGAAGTCAGTTTGATGATATATCCTTCAGTCCATTTAGAGAATTCTGCTTTGTGTAATGTGAAGATAGAGGAGAATAGTCAACCAGAATTAAGGATAAGCTTTAAGACAGAACAATACAACACAACCAGTCAAAAAGTTGGATCATCATGATATTTTTTTCTCTGGAAACAAATTATTCCACTGATCATTATTATCTTGATATGGGACAAACAGCAAAGTAAAAATTCCCTGAGATGAGGAAAACTATTGGCTGAGATCCATGATATTCTGGAAGACTAAGTCATAGGCAGAGCAAAATCTATATTGGCTGAGATCCATGACATACTGGAAGACTACTAAGTCATAGGCAGAGCAAAATCTATGTCAACTCTGAAACAGACTCACAAAAGAAAACAAAAAACTATGCTTGTTCTATCCAGGCAACTTCTTGTGTTAGAATGAAAAGATGTATGATGTATCTATTGATAGATAGATGCTAATATCTTTTGGCTCCAATTGCCATTCAAGTTTCACATGTCAAAGGTGTTGATCTTGAAATTTAATCATGTCACAGTTGTGCTACTTTATTGTTATTATCTAATTGAGCTTAGCTGTCTTCATTTTTCCTGAAATATCCGTGAAATTTACTATTTTCTTTTGCTAAAATGTTTTCCTAATGTTTATATGCATGTCTTTCTATAACCTACTTCTGCAGTGCATTCTCTTCATGTTCTATGTACTGAATGCTCTGTTCTATGCACACATCTTCTCCCTTCCAAGTCATGATTTTTGATCAAGAATTTAGCAATTATTTTCTTGGTCTATTTCACAATGATCAAGAATCATAAAACAGAAAAGCACCTTAAAGAATGTAGGGAAAATGCTAACAGCTGCTGTATAGAGCTAGAACATCGGGAAAGAGTAAAAAAGAAAAAAGAAAGACTTATGATCATTATGAAAAAAAAAAAAGAGAATTGCTTTCCTATTTACCATAAATATAAATGATACAACAGAAATGAATCAAGAAAGTCTAGCATTCATCACTAACAATTAATTGTTTCTCGTCTATCCCTGTATAAAAAAGATAGGCAATTAGCACAGCTCCCTCCACACCTGTATGATGAGACTTCTTATTCTGTATCCAAATCTTCGTTTTTCCAAATATAACCAGATTTGCTACTTCTATCAAGCTAAACAATAGATGGCAGTTATCGACTTCCTATTCGAAGTCTGCAACTCCATGCAAATCTAATTATACGCAATTATATTGTTGCAAGGATCGAGTCAAAGTGTGATGACTGATTGTGAGCCATAACCATTAGGATGTGCTTTCTGCCATCTCCATGCAACTGAAAGGCTTTCCTGAAGATTTATATACCGCGCTGTCCAGTTGAGCTCCTGATTTATCTTCGATGGATCACTGTAAACCTCAGCATAGTCCCCTGGCCTCCGGCTGAGATACTCAACCTTAACCTCCACCCCAGTTGCTTTCTTGCAGGCTTTGACAAACTCTTTGACGGATCTGCCTGAAAAAAGGATGGAAATAATTCTTGAACCCTCTCAGATATAAATATCAGAGTACATTATTTCTCCATTACTGATAGGTTAGGTAATTTTATTACTATCTTGTATTGTAATTAGCTTCTCCAGTAGCAACAGTAACATGAGAAACAACAGTATTCACAGTTCATTAAGTCTACTCTAAGAGCATTTATTTCATTGGAGGTTTGCTAATATAATATATTTCTGTTGCTAACATGGATAAAAAATTAAGTTTCTCCATGTAATGGATAAGAGGAGAACGATGAGCAGAATCAGGCAAAGTGACCTTTTCCAGTGCCGACATTGTATATGCCAACTTTGCTAGGCCTTGCTTTGTCGAGGGCTTTCACATGTGCATCGACAAGATCAGTGACATCGATATAGTCTCTTATACAAGTTCCATCATTCGTCGGGTAGTCTGTTCCTCTAACCTAATGGACGAAAACAAAATCAGTATCTCAGAAAAGTCATTGTTCAGCTTACCGAAGCATTACATGACAGCAATTTGTGCAACATAGTAAATGGAGTTTTAAATGTATACATACAAGCTATAAGGAAAATAAATTAAAGATACCTTCAACCCTGGTATTATCCCGAGTGCTGCATCAAAACATGCACCAGAAATTCGTCCATGCTCCCTTAGCTCAGGTCTGGGGGCTTCACCTAATCTTCCTTCTGGATCTGATCCGATGACATTAAAATATCTGAACATGAAGACAAATAAATTAATCCAAAAACTCAACAGCTCGTGTTTTGAGCTGTCATTAGTAGCAACATACCTTAAGATCATGACAGCCATGTCGGATTTCTTTGAGAAATCCAAAATTATATCTTCTGCCATTTTCTTAGCCTTCCCATATGGGTTGATAGGAAGCTGCATTTGAACAAAACCTTATTCGGTGGAATATCTGAAGCTGCTACTTTAAATATATTAAAGGTTGACGTTATTGAGGTAACACATTTTGAAGGTAGGTAATCATGGAAGTTTATTGAAGGCTAAGCCAAATTGCTTATCCTATTAGAACTAAATGCAATCGATCAAAGCAATAAAATGTTATGCTTCACCAACCTGAGGTGTTCCTTCTGTAATGGGCATTTTTTCTGGCTCTCCATAAGTAGCACAAGTACTCGAGTAAATAAGAGTTTTAACGCCATGTGCTGACATAGCCTCAAGAAGTGTCAAAGTATTTGCTGTGATATTATGATAGTACCTGTTGCAGACTTTGATACTGTTTTAGCAACTATAAGCATGTAATAAATAATGAGCTGACTAAGACACTCTATTATTCACAAATAAACAAAGTAGATTACGTATCAGGTTGGTATAATGATTCATTGCAGTTAAATAATAAATGTGAGATAAGTACTTATGATGAATATTTAATAAATTTAAAGTACAAAAAGATACAAGTAGATTAATATTCTATTTAATAAAAGTAGTAGATAGTGTCATATTATGCTTTAAAGATCACAACTGAGATAGTTTTAACTCAAAACTCGAAATATATAAAGAATCAACGACATAATGCTAAGGGCATGAGACATCTGCAATCATAAGTACCATGCGATGCCAATGCCAAAATTTGACCAAACCTGTTCATTTGCTAAGTGAGTGCTGATATGATGGGAAGATTTTATCTGTATATTTGCATTGATGACTAGTATTCGGCAAGAAGGTTTTAAAGCATAGGTAAAAATTATCATATTTGTAATTTCTCATGTCATGTTACAGGAAGTGTACAACAACTATGACATTGAGAACTAGTCTGTGTGTGTAATTCAGATATCCAAACAGATGCAAATCCAATTGTCTGATGCTCCTAGTAGATATATGGTCACTGTTGAAAGATGAAAAAATATGATCAGAATATTTTGAATGCGGTGGAGAAGATGCACAAGGTACCTAAGAGGATCAAGTGTACTTTCACCCACATAAGCAACAGCTGCAAAATGCATAACCGCATCAAACGTGTTTTCTGCAAAAATCTTGTTAACCTAAATGTTGGTTAAGAGAATGAACTGTAGGCCCTTTTGCAGTCAATAATATAGAAAACAACATCATTAGTTTGTTAAAAATCTGCATTTTCAGGATACAACTCTTGCATCGCCTAAATCAGCATAAATAAATTGAAGTCTCCCAGGTTCTGGAAATAGCCCCTCCAGAACTTTGACGGCTCCGATATTTCCTCTAGAAAGGTTATCCTGTCAAATCATGGCTGAAAATTAATTATTGCTGTAGAAGTGTTGAATCCTTTTACATTAACTCTTATGAGGGTACAGAGATCTCAATGATTTTTTCCCGAAAGTGCAGCATAAATATTATTACCACTATGGTTACTCTGTATGAGTCCTTCAATAGGCGAAGAGCAGCATGTGAACCAATATACCCAGCACCTCCTGTTACTAAAACATGGGTTACTCCAACTTCACGACGTGAAAACTGCAAAGTTAAAGATACACTGATGTCAACAACACCAGGGAAACCAAAAAAAAAAAACAAGGAGGCACATGGATTTTAGATTTCCCATTCATACATTAGCCATGAATTATAAAATTTTTGGCAGCATTTGCAACTAATTTGCAACATAAAGTAAGCCTGCTAATATAATTGAATCTTTTCAAGAAGAGCACATCAGTGCTGAAGATCTATCTGAAAGAAGTTACTCGGCAGAATTTAAGTTCTTTAGCTTTTATAGAAATTAAGACCAACAACGGCATGTAATATTAAAGATAGCTCAGACAGAAAGTCGCTAACTATATAAAACATTAGGGCACATCTCTCATCTCAAGTGTTCACTTGTTACGGATCATATTTAAGTGAATTGACATCATGAGCAAATGTAGTAGTTGAGATCTCCATATGCCTAGACCAGATATTTATCTCAATACCTTCATAATTTACCTGTTAATCAATTCATTTTTTTTCAATTCATCAATATCTATAAACTTAAACGGTCATGTTATCGAGTTCTCTAAGATAACCTCGGGGCTTCAAAAATTAACAAGATGCTGGTGAGACAAAAAGTATTGTCATTTTTCGGATGAACAGTTTACTGCATTTTATTAATAATGAAAGAACTATATTGGCTTAATAAATAAATCAAACTTTAATAGCCAAAACTCAATCTGGATGTACATAGTCGTGTCATCAACTCATCTAACTTCCTCCATATATCAAATCAAGGAATCAAATTGCAAATTTGCAGTATCAGTTTCAAAAGTCAAACTGTGAAAGATGCTAATCAAACATGACCCGAAAGAGAAATTTCATGCATCGTCCAATATACTTTCAGCAAAACACTGTCAAAAAAGTAAGGGCTTGCGCATAAAAGGAGTCAAGAGAGTACCACGCTAGGTCCACTGAAAGCAGGGGATTGCTTCAAAATGAATATGCAAAAGACAGTAAGAATAGCCACCATAACAAGTTTTGCAATAACCTGTGGTTTGCGCCTTGAATCTGAGTAGTCCATTCCTGTAATCTCAGTACATTTAGATCAAAGAAGAATTTATTGTCTGTCTCAAAACAATGGTAGAAACTATATCTTGATGTGAATCCCTACCATGTTGATAGACTTGATCGAGAATGTTTCCAAGAATATACTGCTAAAATGCATATAATTCAAAGGATAAGAATGACTACCATGAACATGAGGTCAAACCAGTGATCATATGGAATCAAACTTTAATGACTTCAAACCAATTTTATGGATTCTTATTAATCAATAAGGATGTACTTCAATCATCAACAGCAGAGAACATAGAAAGTATACTAAGATATAGCTGAAACCTGGAAAAGACCAAGGACTACCAGCCCTGGACTGACTTCTGCTCCTATTGATGGGTAGCATGTGAGGAAGACCCTTCAAGTAAAACCACAAGGATCAAACATGCGGTACCCTCAGAGAAACTGGGGTAAAACAGATTGCTCTTTTCCTCGAACTAACATGAAGTTGCCCACCAAATCCACACAGCTGTGGAACAAAGAGTTGTAAAATTTTAGAAGAAAAAACCACTTGTTTCCGCACTGCAAATGAGGTGGAAATAAAAGTCACTTCAAAAACGAACTTTTCTTAATTGTAAGGGATCCAAATATTGGGTAAAACAACAAGGAGGCCATCCAACCATGACAATCAATCAGACCCTTTTGGAGACTTTGGATGCACCTTAACATAGACAGCATTAAAGTCTCAGCCATCTCAATCTACCAAAAATTGAAAGAGGAAGACCGCAGAAAACACCAAGATTCAGGAGAAAAGCACCTTACGAATTCAAGGACTGAAGAATGCGAATTCATACTTCCGCCTACGACGAGGAAAGCCTAATCTCCGTATAGTATGAAAGAACAAGTACAACGACGACAAGTAAACTGAAAGAAGAAAGAAAGATTCAACTTACACTCGAAGAAACCAGAAGAGGTTGCTTCAATTCCGAAAAGTAGAGACGATCTCATAAAGATAAAGAAAGCCAATAGAAAGAGGCGGACATATCAAGAGAACACGAACCCACAACGCCAAAGGAACCCCACCGCCCGAAAGGCACCAACCAAACCAAAAGGCTACCTTTAAGATCTCTACATACGATCCGAGCAACAAGACCCCATTCCCGGAAGGAACGAGCCGCACACGGTAAAAAAACTAAACGGGGTTGCCACATCCCGCACGGAAAGAAACCCGCAAAAGAGTAACCGAAACACATCAAGATCCTCGCAGGGAAATCCACCGGAGAGAATTAACGCGCGATCAAAATCGAGTCTTGGCAACGGCAAAGGTACCTGGCGACGATAGAGGAACAGGTGAGGGGGAGAGAGAGCGAGGAGGGACCGAGAAAAGGGGAGGAAGGTTTGGGGGGAGATTGGACCAAGCCGCGGTGTGGACCATTTAGAGTGGTTGGGAAGAAGAGAGAGAAGAAATTGAGACATTTGTGAGATCTCTTTGACTCCCTCCCCTCCCATGTTCTTCCTATGAGGAGCCTCGACCTCATTGGATGCCTTTCCTTGTTACAGAGAGTGAAACACACCCATTTTTCTTCCTCAATTTCATTTTATTTCTTCATCTAAAATTCCTTCTTTTTTTTCCCCTTAACTATTGCTTAATTCTTCATGTTTAGGATCCTCTCCATTTCAAAAGGAATTGTAGAGTTCCTAATTCTTCAATGCTACACACATCACTAACAAAAAGATGAACAATTTACTCTGCTTTTGCATGTATTTGTTCCACAGGAAGTCTTGCTTAACACATATAATAAGTATGACACTGAATCAATTGTTTTTAATTGCTCGACCCAACTACAGATGTCAGTTCATCAATGAATCGATGCATTTGGAAGGAAGTGTCAATGTTCAAGAGGTAGGTGTTGACTTTGAAGTTTGCATTTGGTAACATTGAAGGATGAACAATAAAGGGGTCGTTTTGGTGGAGATTTGGAGATCCATAATGGCAATATAATTCATATTGGTAGTAGCAACAATTTAATATAATAAGGTTGACATTCAAAGATGCTTTCTTCACAAAGTTATCTGAAGCACTTGTTGAACCATTTGATTGTCTAAACAAGTATCAGAACAGCAGAACATGAATCTGTGTCAGATCAACTTGGTTTGAAGTGAAGCTTCTATAACCAATAGATCTCTACATGATAAGCAAATGAAGAAGGTAGAAAACATTTTCCTAAAGAGATTGTATCAAAAATCATCAGCACCTGATGCATGTAATGTCCTAAATTTCCATTACTTGGGTTAAAGTCAACCAGATGACCAACCTTCATGAATTCTCTCTCTCTCTCTTTTTTTTTGGGGGGTCAAATCATGTCTCTAAAGAAGCCAAGATGAGTTTAACAAGTCAAACTATTAGGAATAAGGCCACAAATGGCACTCCACCAATTCCCAATCCAAATCTTCTTCTCCTTCAAATGTTCTTCTCGAGTCTAAGCATCTGAAACAAGTTTGAGTCTAATGCTGAACCATCACCACTTGCCAAAGATGACTGCTTTGGCATGTCCTCATGGAAGATTTGGTGGCACTCTTTCTCTCCACACTCGAAAGTTATGACAGAGGTGAAACGAGAGCAAGATGAGATTGGGTTTGGTAAGGCCTAACTCACAAGTATTCTCATCGACTCGGGGATTACAGACAATGACCTGCCACCGGCCCTGCATTGCTGGTAACTCCACACAAGCAGATGCCTGCAGCTGATGCAGAGCACACACATAGATTATGTCATGCACAGTCTCAGCAAATTCATGTTTGAGATCCTGAAGCTAAAGGTGGTGATTGAACGTAATGTGGCCTGTCACCATCCTTCGTTTGCAGATAACCCCATGGAAGCAGATGTGCCTGCGTCTGATGCAGAGCACTTGATGATAACTGAGTTGAGCTCTCCTCAGGTTCCAACTCTTAGTGTTGGCTCACTACGTCGAATCCTCAGCCGCACGGAAAAGCGTGAACGATCGAAGACGAAGCCGCCGCCGGGATTAGAAGGATTGGCTCCGCCGCAGCGGCTGTGGAGGACGCGGTCGATCGAGTTGGCTGGACGGGGAGTCGTCTGCTCGTCTGGCTTTGTATATATGCAATTTTTCATATATAACCCTCTAAATATGTTATTTTTGTTTTTATTCCTCTAATTTTAGATTTAATATATATATATATATATCGTACCGTAAATCGTACCCGAGAAGTTTTCGTTTTGTAATTCCCGTCCCGGTGAAGCTGCCACGTGTCATGGCGGATCCTATCACACTTCGTTCGCATCAAAGTCTCTGACGCGTCGCGACGCGACCGAACCCGATGCCCTCGGCCCTCGTCCGCCCTACGGCCGCCGCAGCCGCACTCTGTCGCCTCGGCCTCCGTTCGCCGCCTCCGCCCCGCCGTTCGATCCTCCCCCTGCCCACCGCCCGGCTCTCGTCCTACTGTGGTGGTGCCATGGACGGCTGCGGCCACTCCACGGTCCTCGTCCTGGCCGGGAAATCTCCGCAAGAGGACGACCTTGCTCGATTCCTCAAGTCCAGGAGCGACACCCTAAAGCTCCTCGACGAGGAAGCAGGGGAGGTTAGGGTTTTACTCCGCTCCGACGCGTACCAACCCACTTTCGATCCTCAGTTCTATATGGGCGCCCTCACCGCAAGCCGCTTCGGGCGCCTACTCATCTGGTCCCCGAGGCTTCCCTCCACCCACGACCTCGTTTCAAAGTGAGAACACAGAAAGATCCCGTCTTTTCTTCTGATTCCCGTTGCTTGAATCGTTTCTTGGATTTTAAGCCTCATATTTGATTTATGAATCGTGGATAGGAACTTCGGTGAGCTGCCGGTCGGCACAGTCTGCGTCACGGATGTCCAGATCAAAGGCAGAGGTGTCGATCGAAAAAAAATTATGGTTTTTGGTTTCCTCTCTCGGGGTGCGATGAAGTTTTCCTTTCTGATAAAGACCGTATATGTTGTTATTTGGCTCTGAAGGTCGGGCGAAGAATGTGTGGGAGTCGCCCATGGGCTGCCTTCTGTTCTCGTTCACGTTGCAGATGGAAGATGGGCGAAAGCTGCCGCTGTTGCAGTATGTTGTGTCTCTTGCGGTGACTGAGGCAATCAAGGAGTTGTGCCAAACCAATGTGAGCTCTTTCATCCTAATTATTACTCGTCCCCTGTGCCTTCTTGTTATAGCCTCTTTGGGCCTCGTTTTTAGATCATTCCCAATGTGATCGATATGTGATGGTTTGGTTTGTGAAAAAAATATAATTTCAGGGATTACCGCAACTCGATATTAGAATAAAGTGGCCAAATGATCTTTATCTAAATGGTCTTAAAGTTGGCGGAATCCTTTGCACTTCAACTTACAGATCGAAGCACTTCAATGTTTGTGCTGGTAAACAGGTCTCTTTTTTCCATGTGATGGTGTAGATTTCCAATACTTTTTATTTCTTTTGACTGCTCTGACCTTCTGAATATAGCAATAATGGATGAATTTTTAATGGATTGAAACTTTACTTTGATGTTTTTCTTCTCTTTAACAGACTAATTTGATTTACCTGTTTCCTGCTTAGGATTTAAATTTGGATGATGACAACAGCTTAAGCATTTTGTTTGTAACCGGATAGTTTTTCCCCTGGGCTTGATTAATGGATGATTCTATGTTTATAGGTATTGGATTGAACTTGGATAATGAGAAGCCAACTACATGTTTAAATGCAGTACTGCAAGAGATTAACTCAGGTTCACTTTGCTTGAGGAGAGAGGATATACTTGCATCATTTTTCAATAAATTTGAGAATCTCTTTGAGGTTTTTCTAGATCAAGGTAAACTACTACATGATTCTTTCATTTTGTTCTTTTATCTCACTATTAATGATGACAGTTGGTCAGTTCCAGTTGATCTGTGTTAGTAGGCCCAACCTGAACTTGCTCTAACCCACAAGGGATCAACGATTCTGGAAGAATGATGGTAACTTGGAATTTGACTGGTTAGGGATAGGTGGATTTGTATTAGATCAGGTTAATTGTCATGTCAAGATAAGTTTCTTAATTTGTATGGAGGAAAATTAGGTTGGACTAGTCCAATTCTATTTAAACTTCTATCCGACTCGAACTTGACTGAGCTCATCAACTTATAAAAGTTCCTTGAGCTTAACTTTAAGTTTGATCAGGTCCATGCTAATCCATCCTCTGTATCAGGATTCTTTACACCTTATCAGAAGTATGTATCTGTTTATGGTCAATCATATCACTGCCTTCGTATTAAAACCAAAGAGTTTAACACAAAGCTTAGTTAGATTGTATTAGAGATGGATTGACTTACTCGGGTTGTATGTAGCTAAAATAGCTAAAATACATGTTGTAAATAGTTACATAACTCATAGTCGTTCATATTCTAATTTTTTATGGTCTATGCCCTATGTTGTCTAATCTTGTTTGGTTTGGTTATACAAGGTCTGGGTTGAATTTATGGTTAACATTATGGAATTAACTTGCTTACTCAAGTAGCTTTAACGCTTTTTCTTTTTCTTCATCTGATTATCTGGGTTTAAATACTTCCATTGGATGATTTTGACCCTTCTTAACTCTTGTGCACTTCATGGATTAAATCTATAACCACCAATTTAACGCATAACACTTAGCTTATCCTGAGGAATTTCTGGTTGAAACTGGTTGAAACCCATAGAATTGTTTTCAATCATATATCTGCCATCCATTTACTGCTTTTAGTTCTTCTCAGAAATTCATATCATCATGCTTAATTTGAAGGTTCAGTTATAGAGTCAGAACTCCTTTGGATGCATTACATTTTTTTGGCTGGAAGCCAAAGTGGTTACCATGGCTAGCTTTCATGTCATAGATGGTTGACCTTCCAAACTCGGGGTGATTCTGTAGTGCATCTTGCTTCAACATCATTGCCAATATGTTTTTTCACCCTGCTTAATGAGGCTTCTTTTATGTGGTTCCTTGCCTTGTTCTTATAACAACAGCTAGTAAGTCAATGTTTAGAAACTTGTAAATATATCGGGTTTTGTTTTCTTGCCAGGCTTTCAGTCTCTTGAGGAGCTGTACTATAAGACATGGCTTCATAGGTATATTACAATTCCAAATTCATTCTTTTATTTTTATTCATGCACTTGTAAATACTTTAACTTTTTCTGAAACTTTTCTGAGTTTCCTCAATAATTTCTTTAAAGCAAGTTTAATGCAGTACATTTTCTTCTTCCTTCTCTTTCAATGAAGATATGTACAATAAACATGTATTGGGTATACTTAACTTGCAAGGTGTAATGTATCCATCTACTTAATAATTAATTTGAATGTCTTGATTACATAAATGTTTTACTTGGATGATTAAGATTGGAAACATGCTCAAAGTTTTTCTTCCACCGTAGCATAATATAAACTCAGAAGTTAGACATGATCCTGTTACCATAGCTTACCTAGATCAACAAGATGATCACTTGCTATCATGAGGCACGACCAACATTTACTGCAAAATTTGAATAGCCTACCCCCTGATTGGAAATTGACTAAACTTATTATTCCATTTTTCAAAAAAAGTTTAAGATCTAGATTCCATCCTTCTTGAATTCATATTGTTCCTGCAGATGATTCTTTTCAGTGATTTAAAATGCGCTAGGTGCCAAGGTTCCAAAACGCCCTAGGCGCTAGGTGCTCACCTGAGTGAAGCGAGGCGTTCTAAAATATTAAAATATAAAAAATATGTAATATTATTAATTTATTAAATAAAGATTATTTTGTACAATAATTAATAATATACTGTTAATAGTATATTATTTACTATTAACAGCAGTTAGAAATGAAGAGTATAATTGTTAAAAGGGATAAAAAATTTCACCTGGTGAAACCGATAGTGAGAAGTCAGAACTCAGAAGAGTAGCGGTGAGAAGCAACGAACAATAGCCGCGATAGCGAACAGTAGCAGTGACAGTAGAGTCATGGACAGCAGCAGCGGAAGTTGAGGAGACTCGGTCAACGACAGAGGAAGACTTAGAGGCAATGGGAGAAATTGTCGGCGATGGAGACAGAGAGAGAAATCATTGGCGACGGACGTAGAGGGAGAAATCATCAGTAGCGGTGGCAAAGGGAGAAAGTGCACGCTAAGTTGGTAGTCGGGGTCACGCGCATGTTTTGAGGTAATTGTGTGCGTTAGTTGGTTCAATCGAACAAACTAACTCACATTTAACCGAACCCGGTTGCCTTATATCAATTGGGCGCTCGCTTGAAGCACCCAATGCTTGGGCTCAAGCGAACGCTTAGGCAGCGCCTTATTGAAGCGCATTGCCTAGCCCTTATATGAGGCGCTCGAGCCTTGCCTCGCCTCGCACGAGCACCTAGGTGAGCGCCCGAGCGCCTTTTTGTATCATTGATTCTTATCACAATATTCAAGATGGTCCTCGGAGACCCAAAAATAATTTAGACCAATTATAAAGACATTCCATCTAAGAAGTAGTTTTAAGCATCTTCATAAGTCTAGTAAAAAAAAAAAACTCATTTGTTTGTGGAGTCATTTAAATTCCTTTGTTAGTGTACATTTTTTCACATTTCCACATCTGTGAAAACAGAGTTAGCATCTGCTATGACTTTTTTTTTTAATTATATTGTTCAAGGACCAAATGATTATTATGGTTATTGAAACCAAAACTTGAATTTGATATATTTTTTTCTTTCGTAACTAATGGTTTGGACTTGGTGATGGCTTAGGTTGCGATGACAGAACAAATCCTATAAGTTTTCATCTCATTGAGAAAGTCACATACGTGTAGGAGCAAGGGAATGCATAGGGAACTCAGTTTTTATTGGCTTGGAGCACTCTTACCACTAAGTAGGCTCTGTCACGATCACAAGACAATTTCTTGTTACAAAAGACCCTTCAGAGAGCTTTATTGCTTGAAGTAAACATGGTTAGATAGGTGACTTGTGAGTTGCAAATTGTAAGGAGTGGTTTCACTGAGCAATCTGATATTCAGTTCTGTAGGTGTGGTGTTAATAACTGTTTTTCATTACGGAATTAACATAAGTGGCTAGTTATATGGTTAGACATAGCAAATGTCCAACTACAGAAAAAACACAGTGCACATGATGATCGATCTTCAAGTAACAATGACGTGGCAATCATTACATTTTGTTGTTTGTTTCACAGGAAATGAGTGTTTGATCTCTTAGCTACATCAAAGTGATGTTCCGGAAGGGAGACACGTTATATTTAACCAGATTAGTCACTTGAAGTCGTCCACTTATATAATTGACATTCCACACTTTATGTTAATGAAATAAACCCTTATCTGACTAGCATGACAATGCAGACAATAAATTATAGGGTGAAGAACTTGGCATTGATTTTGTACACATTTTCGACAACCTCTTATCAGCTTTCTTTTCCATTCACATGCTTTTGTTGGTATCATTGCATATAGTCTGATAAGCTCTTATGGTTAAACATGCAGTGGTCAGAAGGTTGTCATAGAAGAAAAACAAGAGGGACAACCCGAGGAAAGCATTACAGTTACAGTTCAGGTAAATTTTGCAATTGTGAAATTCTGAAATAACTTCTCTAGCTTATCTAATTTGGCTCATTCTACACAGGGATTAACAACCTCAGGATATTTATTAGCTGTTGGTGAGGACGATAAGAGTTATGAACTCCATCCTGATGGCAATAGGTATATTCTGTGTCATCTTACATCTTTAACAATGATAAATACCATTCTATGCCTATGCTGAGTACAGATGCAGCAACCGTCTGTGTCCTCTTTAAATCTTTGACAAACGGTACAGACTATGTTATCCTACATGATGTCTAATTAAAGAAGCAGCATGCCTGCCCTCAATTGTGAAGTATTTCTGTTGTTTATGAGTTTCTTTTTGTGAAAGATATCTGAGCATCAAATCCATGGAAGGAATTGAATCTCTCATCATCTTGATGCATGATTTAAAAACTTGTTAACTTGAAACTTAGCCAATGTAACTCCAACCAAATTTTTGGTTTTAAGTTGGTGCCTTACTCGGTTGGCTGAAACTTGAACTCAATCGACTCATAAATTTCTTGATCGAAATGAGTTATAGAACTCATTGATGGCTAACATCACGAAACTATTTTTTTTAAATGATTTAAACATTACTTTGCTTGCCTTGATTCAACTAAAATTTGATGCATCTATTTGAGTTACTTTTCTCACTTTATATATATATTCTAATATTTCCTTGTATTTGTTTATAGTCATTATATAGAATTGTGAGTCTTTACCTGGCTATTTGATGCATGCAGCTTTGACTTCTTCAAAGGACTGGTTAGGAGAAAGTTGGAGTGAAGACCGAGTAAGAAATTGTGCAGGCAGCAAACAGCACTAGCAGATGTGAGAATTTTGGTGCTTAACCTTCTCAATAAATTACAAATACTCTTAGTAATTAAAGATATGACTTGACAAAGGACTCATGTAATCAATCTCAAGTAGTTGAAACATTATGTTTTTTTTTTTAATTATTGTTGTTGTTGTTGTATGTTCGTCAATAAACTAATCAAATAATTGAACTGATTTCAGAAGTTTATACAGTGACAAGTCATTCTTGTCCATCGAAATCTTGTTAAATTGTATAGAATAACAAATTATTGTCTTCTATTTGGTGATTGTGGGTGATGAACACTGGAATACCAGTGGGTTATCATCATGCATCATTTGCTCATCTATACAATATTTGAATGTGTGCAATTTTTTCCACTAAGTTTATGTTTCCTACTTGTTATCCACGAAGATAGATACATACATTGGAAAAGCGATTGGAACTTAGAAAGCAATATACAACAATAAATACTTTTAGTTTGTCTTAATTGAGCTATAGATGTATTTAAAATTTTATTTATAGGTTCTAATAAAAATCTTTTTTTAGGTCTATGTCTCCTAACACAATTAATATTAATTATCTTTAATCTTTTAATTATAGTATCTTTATGTCTCTTTATCACATGTTTCTTATGTTTATGAATAAAAACTAATTTATTTTAATTTTTATGTACTCCATAAATCCATCTTGACAGTTCTTATTTTAATATGTATTATTTCTTAGTTAGCGCAACATTAAGAACTGACTTGTAGAATTTTTCATTCGATTTAAACGATAACCGATGACATCAATCCCTCTTCAATTTAATCCTCTTCTTTATAAATAATGTTTTCATCAATCTCTTTTTATCTTATTGAATAAATAATTTATAAAATCTAAAACTTCAATTCATCACAGGAAAAAAAACAAAAAAAAACAATGATACTAACGACACAATTTTTGGTAGGGCAATGTGCATCATAAACAACATGCAGACAGCAAGATTTCACACGGACCATACAGGTATAACAAGTAGCAACGCGAAGAAATCAACAGGCACAAGTACCCCTCTCAAGCTGCCTCTTCCTCTTCCTCTTCATCGTACTCTTCCTCGTCGTCTGCTGTTGCATCCTGGTATTGTTGGTACTCGGCAACCAGATCGTTCATGTTACTCTCGGCCTCTGTAAATTCCATCTCATCCATGCCTTCACCGGTGTACCAGTGCAAGAAAGCCTTCCGCCTGAACATGGCCGTGAACTGCTCACTCACTCTCCTGAACATTTCCTGGATGGAGGTTGAGTTGCCAATGAAAGTGGAAGCCATCTTAAGCCCCTCGGGAGGACTGTCGCATACACTGGATTTGACGTTGTTGGGAATCCACTCCACAAAGTAGGATGAGTTCTTATTCTGAACATTTATCATCTGCTCATCGACTTCCTTAGTGCTCATCTTACCGCGGAACATGGCTGAGGCAGTAAGGTACCTGCCACGGCGGGGGTCGGCGGCACACATCATGTTCTTGGCGTCCCACATTTGTTGGGTCAACTCGGGAACTGTGAGGGCACAGTACTGCTGGGAGCCTCGTGATGTCAATGGCGCAAATCCTACCATGAAGAAGTGGAGGCGAGGGAAGGGAATAAGATTCACCGCAAGCTTCCGGAGGTCAGAATTAAGTTGGCCAGGGAAGCGAAGGCAGCATGTCACACCACTCATGGTGGCAGAGATCAGATGATTAAGATCGCCAACTGAAATGCAAAAGATTAAATAAATAAGAACTGAAGATTAGCACATGAGAAACCAAGATTAAATGAAAAGGTTACAGTTCTTGTGACCATTACTAGTGGTGCCACACATCAAAAACATTTTTAACTTTGGAAAAGCATATAGGCATAATTAAAAAAAAAAGGAAATATGGAAAAGCATACACAGCAATTCCATCGTCCATGGTAGAAACAAAAAGCAGCGGTCATAGGATAGAGACTCACAGGCCATGAATGTAGGTGAGATAGATGTAAAGATCTTAACTGTGATAAGAAATAACCTAAAGAATTTCAGAAAATTAAACATGATTATGTTATGTGCTAAAATTACGTTAGAGAAATCAAAAAATGAATGAGGCCATGCTAAAGATCTACCAGATGGATCAGAACAGAAAACAGAGGAAAGAGCAAATAGGCTTCAGTATATGCAACAATAAAAGCAACAGCAGATGTGTGTTAAGAATGTAAACATTCAGAAATGTAAGTAAATGGTATTAAAGATGGACATCGACGGTCGTAGCATCTGATTATAATGAAAGAGCTGTCCTCGTTAATAGGGTTTACTTACAAGTAGGAGTTGCAAGCTTCAGAGTGCGAAAGCAGATGTCATAGAGTGCCTCGTTGTCCAGGACCATGCATTCATCGGCATTCTCAACAAGTTGATGAACGGACAGTGTGGCATTGTATGGCTCCACCACGGTATCTGAAACCTTAGGTGATGGAAAAACAGAGAATGTTAGCATCATCCTGTCTGGGTACTCCTCTCTGATCTTAGAGATAAGAAGGGTGCCCATTCCAGAGCCTGTTCCTCCTCCCAAAGAATGGCATACTTGGAATCCTTCAGACCAAAAGGGAACAAAATCAGAAATTTTACATGCAGCAATAAACAAATCAGGTGGAACACAGTAAAACATGAACTAATTTTTCAGAATTACATAAGACACTTCACTCATTTGGCAGCAAATCTTGGAAGAAAGGTGGAAAAACATGGATAGAACCAATTTTTATCCGGAATCCGTTTGCCCTTCTCTCCAGAAGTGGAGAGATTTGGAGAGGAAGGAAGAACATTAAGTGATAGCTTCTCTTTTTGCTAATCCAAACTAAGTTAACTTTTCTCTTTTAATTTCTCTTCTGCCCTTGCCTTCTCTTCTATTCCCTTTTTCTCCACTTATCTATTCTCTTCTCCTTTGGTTACTATCCAAACAGATATCCAACTACTTTGATGCATTTCCAGACTCAAAAATAAAATATTTTTAGCTCTTCTAATTTGATATAAGATACTACTCCTACAACAACAAAGTCACAACTAGTTGGATTCGGCTAATTTGTTACAAATGAAAAGGACAAAGATGCTTGACGATTCATAGATACAAACATCTATTGAACATGTTATTAAGACAAAATACACTAGACTACAAATATGTTAAAGACATATTATTTCAAATATACTCAAAACTTTCTTTTCTCTCTTCTCCTTTCAGGAAAATCTACTTGAGCAAGAAAAGAAGATTGGACAGGGTAAAGCCTGTCGGCACCAAGATGGCTACATGATTGTGAAAGAAACCAAGAAAATTTATTTAGTTTCAGTAAACAAACTTGAATCGTAGGTAATAAATTCCCAAAGTAATTCTCAAAATCAAGAAATAGAAAACCTAATTAGTCTCATTTCCACTCTTTACAAATATCAAAGCAATAAAGAAAAATGTCAAACATTACGAACAAAATATAAGTACAAAAATGAAAGTACCTTGCAAGCAATCGCAGTTCTCGGCCTCCTTGCGGACGACATCAAGGACAGCATCGATGAGCTCGGCGCCCTCGGTGTAGTGCCCTTTGGCCCAGTTGTTTCCGGCCCCGGACTGGCCGAAGACGAAGTTGTCGGGCCTAAAGATCTTGCCCACGGGACCGGATCTGATGGAGTCCATGGTGCCGGGCTCGAGATCCATAAGAACGGCGCGGGGGACGTACCGGCCGCCGTTTGCCTCGTTGTAGTATACATTGATCCGCTCGAGCTGGAGGCCGGAGTCGCCCGTGTAATTACCGGTGCTGTCGATGCCGTGCTCCTCGCAGATCACCTCCCAGAATTTAGCACCGATCTGGTTACCGCATTGGCCACCCTGTATGTGCAGGATCTCCCTCATACTCACCTGCCGGAGATCCCAAGGTCGCTAAGTTTAGGGTTCGGAGCGACGGCGAAGGGAAGAGAGGCGAAGAGAAGTAGGCGGAGAAGACGATTGAGATCGAAGACTCACAACCGCCCCTATTTTTACCCGAGTTAGTCGTGCTTACCGATTATTTAGGAATTATTTTTAGGAAAAATGGTTCACTTCGCAGATTGTGACACAACTAAAGCTACGAGTCACGATTTAGACGCACATCCTTCCGTCGCGACGTAACTCGGACGATCTAAGCAACGGCGTCAATCGCCGTTCACAGAACGAGGATGTTAACGACCACCTGGCTCCGGTTTGGCGCGGGAAAAAAACGCTCTCTCTCCTTTGTAACACAGCGATATATGGCGTGCGAACCCGTTATGGACTCTTCGGTAAATACCGGTTTCCAAGCTTGACTTGTCGATGCCAAGAACAGTGAATTCGGCATCAGATGTCATGATCGACATACATCAGATGATGATGATGATGACAAGGAGCAGCAATGCAGCATCGGTTCCCTAGGTAGTTTGAGATCCTAGAAATGAGCCTGAATCCGGTCTATGATCTTCTTGTCCACCCCAAGGGCCTTAGCGAGGATATCATCCGAGATGGCCGGTTTGGAGCCGAAGACGGAATTGGCAATGGTGATCACCCCCGGGTTTTGGCTGCTGAGACCGGAGAGTGCGACGGCCTTGTTGGTGCCGTAGTTGAACTGGAAGTGGATGAGGCCTTGGGGGAACACAAACACGTCACCCTTGCGAAGCACTTTGGTGACGAGCCTGTTGTCGGGGTTGGAGGTGACGAAGCCGACGTAGAGCGAGCCTTCCAACACCGTTTGGATCTCCGTCGCCCGGGGATGGATGTGAGGAGGGTTGAGGCCAAACGGGGCGTAGTCCACCCGGGCCATGGAGATGCCGAGGGTGTTGAGGCCGGGAATTCGGTTCGCGTTTAGGAGCGTGACGTTGGAGCCGACTTTGTTGGTGGTGTTGCGAGGCTGGTCGAGACCGGAGAAGAAGAAGTCCTCGGCTTTGACGAGCTTTGGATCCTTGCAGACAAATCCGTTGACGAACACTGCATGAGTCGAAGCAGGAATTAGCATCTCGAAGCACGATAATAATTAACCCGATCACAGGGACATTGATATGCTGTTAGTATAATACCATTGGATGTGTTATCTGCAACACACAAGTCCTGGAGAGCACCGGGATCGCGGGCCATGGAAGGGGAAGAAGCCAAAGCAAGGAGAGCAGCGAGGAGGAGGGCGTAGGCTGCAGCCATGTCTTTGAATTGTTCCGCTATGTAACGAGAGCAAGGAAGTAAAGAGAGGAAAGGAGCACGAGAGCTTTTGTCGTTGGATGCAGATAGCATGAGCAGATGGATCCATATATGTATCGCATCGGAAGAGTTGACGCTTTCCCGTTGAACAGGAAATGATAGGCAGCATCTGCAAGAAGGAGTCAAACTTGTACTAGTAATAATAATCGAATGTTTGATGTAGTCCATCCTCTGCTTCACCACGTAACATCATACGCACGCGGAATCATTGATAGCAGCACCAAAGAGAAATAATGTTACGTTGTGACTGCATCAAACTTGTACTTGTTCTCATCAGCACATGCGAACAATGACTTGTTCAATCAATCATATGCCGGCGGGATATTGTTGATCGATCGTTTAACAGCTACTGGAAGCCTTCCTGTTGAATGGGAAAGCATTACTGTGTCAACGCTTTCTTATTGCCAAAAGCTTGTTCTTATCAGCACATGCGAACAATGACTTGTTCAATCAATCATATGCCGGCGGGATATTGTTGATCGATCGTTTAACAGCTACTGGAAGCCTTCCTGTTGAATGGGAAAGCATTACTGTGTCAACGCTTTCTTATTGCCAAAAGTCTCTCTATCTGTAGATATCCATCCATCTGCTTCCTCCTCGTTCTACCACCAACTAGTAAAGTTCTCTCTTGGCTCCGTCTTGATCACCAAACTGTGTGCAATGAGCATAATATTATTGATTGTTAGGCCATTTGGCAATCGAACTTGCAGAATTGTTGATTCCTTGACGATATTAATTGCTTGACACTGTCATGTGATCTAAACTTATCCTAAGTGTGTTCTTACACCTCCTTCTTTAAGAGACTTCTATGTTACATAACATTTGGTATCAGCATACTGTCTTCAGCATACAATACATACAATACATACTATCAAAGGAGTATTAGCAGATTGTAAAAATTAAAGCACCGGAGGCAATGTTGATGGATACGCACAAAAAAATAAAGTTGGAAGAACAAAGATTGAAAGATCCAAAGGCAAAGAATTATCTTTTCCAAGCGATTGATCACCGAATCTTGAAAATAATTCTTTGTAAGGATACTTCCAAGCAAATAGTTTGGTCTTTGATGGTAGTCTTCGGGATGTATTGAATGTCGAATTCTCTAAGCTCGACTGACCAATTGAGCATCTGTCCTGATACATCGAACTTGGATAGACTCTGACGTAGTGGTTGATCGGTGACCACATTTATCGTGTGGACTTGAAAATATAGGCGCAGATTCTAGCCGCTTGTGCTAGGGCTAATGCTAATTTCTCAATCAGTTAGTATCATCCCTCGGGCCCGTTCAAGATGTGGCTAATGTAGTAGATTGGTCATTGTGTTCTTGCATCATCTCAGACTAGGACCGAACTAACTGCGTGTTCGGACGACGCGAGGTAAAGGCTAAGCGGTTCTCCCAAGACGACTGAGGCAAGCTGAGGAAGCTGGGCAAGATATTCCTTGAGATTCCCAAAGGCTTCCTCACATTCCAAAGTCCACTTGAAGTCTTTGGGATGCCTTAAAGCTCGGAAGAAGGGAAGGCATTTGTCTCCCAATCGGGACAGGAATTAGGTAAGGGCGGCTAGCCTTCCTGTAAAGTGTTGCACCTCCTTAGCCGAGCAGGGGTGCAATATATCAGTTATAGCTCGAACCTTTTTGGGGATATCCTCCTTTGGTGAATGATGAAGCCGAGGAAGTTACTAGAATCGACTCCGAAGGCGCACTTGGCGGGGTTGAGACGCATGCCGAACTTCCTAAGCGTTTGGAACATCTCAGCCAGATATGCCAGATGGGTGCTGGCAAGCTTGATTTTCATGATCATGTCGTCGACGTATACCTCCATATTTCTCCCGATCTAGTGCTTGAACATCTTGTTAACTATTCTTTGGTATGTTGCTCTAGCGGTCTTTAGCCCGAAGGGCATAACCTTGTAATAGTAGACTCCTTGATTTGTGATGAAGGCAATATGCTCTTCGGGAGCCATTTTAATTTGGTTATATCCCGAGAAGGCATCCATGAATGTAAGGAGCTCGTGCCCCGAGGTTATGTCGACCAATTGGTCAAACCTCAGGAGCGGGTAGTAATCCTTCAGGCACGCACAATTAAGATCGGTGTAGTCAACGCACATCCTCTAACTTGCATTAGATTTTTTTACGAGGACTATATTGGATAGCCATCGGGGATACCTTACCTCGGATATGAACCCTGCCTCCAACAGACAATCCACCTCATTACTGACTGCTTTCTATCAATCATGAGAAAACTTTCAAGACCTCTGTTTCACTAGCCGCACTTGCGGGCAATTATTCAGGTGGTGTCGTGCTACCTTTGGATCAATTCCTAGTTTGTCTTTTGGCGACCAAGCAAAGACATCGACATTTTTTGTCAATAAGTCAATGAGTTGGACTCGTTCCTTTTCTAGGAGCTCAAACCTGACCTTCACAACTTTGTTCGATTGACTTTTGCCTAGGGGGACCTCCAGTATCTACTCGATTGGCTCAGGATGAAGTGGTAATTTGGCAACGTCTCGGGGGTTGGACACAGGCGGCTTGGGTTTTAGTTTCTTAGGTAGCATGACAGCTACCAGATAGCATTGCCTTGACTCCCGAGGATCACTCCTTACTTCTCCAATCCCGATGCAAGTTAGGAACTTTATTGCCCAGTGATAGGTGGAGATGACAACTCTTAACTTGTTGAGGGTCGGGCAGCCTAGGATGAAATTGTATGCTGAAGGGAGTCCGACCACCATGAAGGTGACCATCATAGTCTTGGACCTCGGCTCCTCCCCAATGGTGACCGATAAGGTGGTAGTGTCGAGGGGAGAGATAGAATCTCCAGTGAACCTGGTGAGAGTCGAGGCCATAGGAGCTAGGTCTTTTTTGGCTAAGCCGAGCTTCCGGAAGGCATCGAGGTACAATACTTTGGCTAAGCTCCTAGTGTCTATGATTATCCTTTTGACCCGGGCATTGGTAATCATGATCGAGATCACCAGAGCGTCATCATGGTCGGAGTGCTCGACTTCCCCCGTTGGGAAGGTGATCTCAGGCTCGTCCCATTACTTGGGATGCCTTTCCACGGTTGCTCGGGTAGGCTTTTCGTGTTGATGTGCCGTCTCCTCCCGAAGTGGACCACCGATGATGAAATCAATCTATCTTTCTATAGGTCCCGGGGGGTGCGGGGAGGATTCTCATGGCTTCTTGATGTAGCATTTAAGATGCCCCCTATGGATGAGCTCCTCGATCAGGTTCTTTAGGTCATGACACTCCTTAGTGTCATGACCATAGTTGTGATGGAACCGGCAATACTTGAAGCAATCTCTGAGCTCGCGCGAAGTTTTCATCGGATTGGGCACTCTTAGGAGCCCCTTCTCTCTAATCTAGAGGAAGATATCCATTCTGGACAAACTCAAGGGTGGGAGAGGTGGCCTTAGGAGCGGTGGCTCGGGTCGGTCGAGCCTTTGTTTTAGTGGGCTCGAGGGTTGCCCTCGAGATTGCTCCATGCGAGGCCTCTTGTGTTCCTCGTGCTTTCTCGCCACTAGGGCCTCAGCGGGTACATACTAATTTGCACATTGGAGCATCTCGGGGATGATCATCGCCAGTCGCTCAACCAACGACCAGAAAAATTTGGACTGTCGCAAGCCCATCAAGAATGCTTGCATGATCAATGAGGGGTGCGTGTCGGGAACTCCTTGGATCTCAACAGTGAAGCGGGGGACAAAGTGAGAGAGGGGTTCGTCATCCTTCTAACTCAGATCGAGGAGCTTGGCTGCAAATGGTTTTAGCCATGCACTCGTCAGGAAATTGATCTCGAATTCCCTTGCAAGCTGGTTGAAAGATGAGACCGAGGCTGGCCTATGTCGGCTATACCACATCCGAGTCGAACCCCGAAGAGTGGTGGGAAACGCCTGACACATCAGGGTATCGGAAGTACCATATACCATATGAGCCTAAAAGGCGGCGACATGCTCTGTCGAGTCGGAGCCGCCATTGTAAGCCTCAAGCATAGGGATGTGGAAGTTCAGTGGTATTGGTTTGTCTTGGATTTCTTTGATAAAGGGAGACCCTATCGAGGAGGCCTCCCCGAGCTCTTCTTTGGACTTATGAAACTCCCTTTGGACCTTGTCCAAACAATGATTGACCGAGTGCAACTGAGCTCCGAGAGAGTCCACTAAGTCAGATGATAGGGTGTCGAGCTCGGGGCAGCTCGGGGTGGTGCGTCGGAGGCCTAGGGCGCTATGCTTTGGTATTGGCCTCGGGTTCCCCGATTGCTCCTCGAGTGACGGATTCACACTCGTTGCTCTAGGTTGCTGAGGGACCAGAGATGGCTCTCGTGGCATGGTGAAAGGGGTCGGCGGGTCCCACGACGGCGGCGGTTGAGGCAATATCGACTGCTAGGCATGTTGGGGGATGATAGTCTTCATCATCCCTACTAAGGTTTGGCCTCGGGATCCCAATTGGACTTGTTCCTTTTCTAGGAGCTCAGACCCGACCTTCACAACTTTGTTTGATTGACTTTTGTCTATTGGGACCTCCAGTATTTGCTCAATTGGCTCAAGATAAAGTGGAAGTTTGGCGATATCTCAAGGATCAAACTTAGGCGGCTTGGGTTTTAGCATCTTAGGTAGCGTGACAGCTGCCAGATAGCATTGCCTTGACTCTTGAGGATCCCTCCTTCTCCAATCTCGATGCAAGTTAGGAACTTTATTTCCCAGTGATAGGTGGAGATGACAGCTCTTAACTTGTTGAGGATCGGGCGACCTAGGATGACATTATATGCTAAAGGGAGTCCGACCACCATGAAGGTGACCATCACAATCTTGGACCTCGACTCCTCCCTAATGGTGACCGGTAAGGTGGTAGTGCCAAGGGGCGAGATAGAATCTCCAGTGAACCCGGTGAGAGTGGAGGCCATAGGAACTAGGTCTTTTTTGGTTAAGCCGAGCTTTTGGAAGGCATCAAGGTATAAGACTTTGGCTGAGCTCCCGGTGTCTACCATTATCCTTTTGACCTGGGTGTTAGCAATCCTGACCAAGATCACCAAGGCGTCATCATGGTCGGGGTGCTCAACTTCCCTTGTTGGGAAGGTGATCTCGGGCTCGTCCCATTACTTGAGATGCCTTTCCACGGTTGCTCAGGCATAGGCTTTTCATGTCGATGCACTGTCTCCCCTCGAAGTGGATCGTCGATGATGACATCAATCTGTTTTTCTGTAGGTCCCAGGGGGTACGGGGAGGATTCCCGTGGCTTCTTGATATAGCATCCAAGATACCCCCTGCGGATGAGCTCCTCGACCAGGTTCTTTAGGTCATGACACTCCTCGGTGTCATGACCATAGTTGCAGTGGAATCGGCAATACTTGAAGTGATCTCTGAGCTCGCGCGAAGTTTTCATCGGGTTAGGAGCTCTTAGGAGCCCCTTCTCTCTAATCTGGAGGAAAATCTCCATTTTGGATGAACTCAAGGGTGAAAAAGGTGGCCTCAGGAGTGGCGGCTCAGGTCGGTCGAGCATTCTTCTTGGTGGGCCTAAGGGCTGCCCTCGGAATTGCTCCATGCGAGGCCTCTAGTGTTCCTCGCGCTTTCCTGCCACTAGGGCCTCTGCAACTACGTATTGATTTGCACATTGGAGCATCATGGGGACGGTCACCGTTAGTCGCTCAACCAACAACTAGAAAAAACTGGATGGTCACAGGTCCATTAAGAATGCTTGCATGATCAATGAGGGGTGTGAGTCGGGAACTCCTTGGATCTCAGCGACGAAGCGGGCAATACCGATTGCTAGGCATGCTCGAGGATGAGGGAGTACGATAGTCTTCATCATCCCTGCTAAGGCTTGGACTTTGTGAGTGAAGCTAAGGAACACTTTGGCTGAGACAGCAGGTTGCCCCATGGTGGTCTCGGGAGGTGACATCCCAGGATCATTGAACAATTGCCAATAGCAGCTCGGGGTCGCAGTCGAGGTTTTCCCTTCTAGGCTTGGAGGAAGTGGGAGCTGCCCTCCAAACCCGAAGGTCGGATGAGTCGGGTGTGGCTCTTCTCTAGGGTGCTCTCTCGGGTTGCTCGGCTGGGGGCGTTCTTGTGACATTGGGCTCTCATTCTAGCGCCAAAATATTGGGGAACCTTTATGCCATAACTGAGGTGTAAGCACGGCTCGGTCCAATCCCGAATATGCAAAGTCGCCCATGCAAATGCTTGGATAGTAGAAGTAGACGTTGGGTTAGGTTAGGTTCGAGCCTCGTCTCCTGAGTGCAGTCTTCTCCCTTGGCGAGTTGCTTGCTTTTTTGTTGTTGAGTTTTTGCACACATGCCGAAGTCGGGAAGGGGATTTCCTAACTCGACCCCTCCAAAATTTAAGTTAGTGTCGAGTGGAATTAGGGGGAGTTGAGTGCTTGAAGTCCCTCTTAGCCTTTGTTAGGGGGTTGGCTTTTAGACCTATGAATGAGGGTTGATCGTACATGGTCCTTTAATGACTGTCAACTCCTTGGGAGGATGGCTTGTACCCTACGAACGAACATCGATGGATCTGTATGGACCCGTGTTGTGCGGCACTGTTTCGAACTTTCTGAAATGACTCCGCGGTGTTCGGCGCCGACTTGTACAGTGCTGAACAGCCCGAGGGAGTGTGATCGCCTTGTTCGAGTCCGAGGTGTTGCGTGGTGTCAACTTATAGGTCCTTTGTTGGCCCCGTCATGGTCACCGTATGATGCCACGTGGACGGTGGAGAAATGTGCCACATCAATTACATATTACAATCGGCACCATGTTTTGCGACAGAAGAGAGATAGAGACTATAAAAATTACCGAGAACTCATTGAGATAATCAACAATAGCATTAACATTATTCAATCTAGAAACATCAAGAACGTTGACAAGGGAGAAAATGCATACAACGATCAAATAAAACGAATGAATAGAAAGACTGATGATGATGATGACAAGGAGCAGCAACGCAGCAGCGGTTCCCTAGGTAGTTTGAGATCCTAGAAATGAGCCTGAATCCGGTCTATGATCTTCTTGTCCACCCCAAGGGCCTTAGCGAGGATATCATCCGAGATGGCCGGTTTGGAGCCGAAGACGGAATTGGCAATGGTGATCACCCCCGGGTTTTGGCTGCTGAGACGGCCTCAACACCCTCGGCATTTCCATGGCTCGAGTGGATTTCGCACCTTACG
>LVTN01001125.1:25666-39769 GCA_001649415.1 Musa itinerans
GGTTCAAAAAGACTTCGTACGAAAATCGTTTCGAAAAGATCTTTAACTTGAGAGAAAACAAAAGTATAGTCGATATAAAGCAACGGAGGCAGTTTGTAGTTAAGATAAAGAGCAGAATGTAAATGCAAACTGAGATTTAGAGTGGTTCGGTCAATCTTGACCTACATCTACTTTTGGCTTCCTCCTCCGACGAGGTCACCGATGTCCACTAGAGGCATTCCTTCAATAGGCGATGGCCAATCACCCTTTTACAGCTTTTCTCCTTTTGATGGGCTTAGGAGACAATCCTTACAGATTTTCACTCCTCTCTTGAATGATCAACACTTAGAAAGAAAGAGGGAGAAGAACTTCTAGCCTTTTACAACACTTTTAAGCTCTCAAATACTCAGAATAAAAGCAAGTTTTCGGTGCCCTTTCATGCATGAAACGGTGGGGTTTATATAGGCCCCAATCAGTTTGAATTTCGAGCTCAAAAGTGTCATATCCCGGATTTCCGGGGTCCTGGAGGTACCACCACCATAACTGGGCGGTACTACCGCTTGTCAACTATCACTGAGCAGTACTACCACTCAGTCTGGGCGGTACTACCGCCTGACTTCGCTCGGAGACTGAGCTCAGACGGTACCATCGCTTGGCAAGGGTGGTACCATCGCTGGCAGTAATAACTACCGACGGTACCACCACCTGACAGGGGCGGTTCAACCACCCAGAACTCTTGGGAGACCGAGTCTCCTGGGTGGTGCCACCGCTAGCCAGGAATTCTGGGTCCGAATGGGCTGATCCATTCGGCCTAGTTTAGGTCTGTTAAGGGCCCAATTAGCTTTAGATTAAGTTAATAGGATCACCTCCCAATCCTAACTTAATCTTCATGCTAACTACGACAATAAAGACATTAATACTGCAAATCATGTTCCGGTGCGTCAATCGTTTTTTCCGGTAAGCTTCCGACGAACATTCGACGAACCCTCGACGATGCTCCAGCGGACTCCCGGCAAACTCCTGGACTTGCGATAATCCTCTTGGCGAGTTCCAACGAGCTTCTTTGGCAAGCTCCTAGACTTCTCGGATTGTTCCCGTAGAACCTCCGACGACCGTCCGGACTTTCGATGAACTCTCGAACCCCCAACGTGATCTTGGTCTTGACTCTGGCTTTACTACATGTCTTACTGCCATCGTAGTTAATCCTGCACACTTATCTCAACATATAGATTAGATAAACAAATAAAAATTGACTTCATCATCAAAATCCGAGATTCAAGAAAAATATCATTTAAAAATTAATATTTTTATTTTTTTTCATAAATATACTTTTTACTCTTATCTCTTGATGATCATTCCTATAAGATTGAGCATTTGAAACTAACAAAATTAGACTTTTATACTCAGGCTTTCAAATGGAAGAAGATTAATCTACGCCACATCACATCATCTAATTATTCTAAGAAGTTAAAGGCGTCAAACTTGTTACTGGTGACACCTTGCTCTTTGTATATATATATATATATATATATATATAATCACTAGAATTGATAACATATGCATAATAGTCATAATTTGAACGAATTCTACGTTACAGTCGAAAGATGAACGGATAAATCTTCGTTGTTCGAGGGAAACATTAATCTTGTTTACTTATACTTAGAACCTTGAGAGCAACAACTACAATTAACCTTTATTGCTCACGTTTGAGTGTTATATGAGTAATATTGGCTAATATATAACAACGTCAAGCATGACATCTCAATTTATCTTATTTCTCCTCCATCAAAATCTGACCTTAAGTTTAGACGTTACACTCTATCTATGCTGATAAAAAGGTCGACAGAAATGGCCAGCAACATAAATGATATTATAATTGTAGTACACAGGTGCAATTATAACACATTAATTTGGTAGAATTCGATCCGCGACTGAGCATTATAAGACAACGCTCAACTGGATCGTCTCCTTGTTGGTCTTTTCCACTTCCTATTACACCTGCATGTCATCTTCTCCATCATCCCGACTAGCCAGCTGTGCTTAGAAAGCATACAATGATCTCAAAGCTCTTCCTTTCCACCACCAACTTCTTCTTCCTGCTGCTTCTCGTGTCGAGGACACCGACATCTGTCTCATCGGACAATTCTCCTCGGCAATGCCTGTCCATTTCATGTCTGCCGCCACCGACGCCAGCGGGCTGCCCGCCTACTCGACCGAGCACGCCGGAGTATGGAAGCTACCCTCCACCGCCGCCGCCGCCGCCACCGCCACCCAGGTTCTATCCATACTACCCACCACCTTATGCAAACTTCGTTGCGCCGCCACCTCCAAGCCCAATCTTGCCTTGGTTCCCTTGGTACCACTATGCTCTACCGTCGTCTTCAGCCGCACATCCGTTTGGAATTGATGCTCTGGGAGTCATTTTGCTTTACGTTTTCCTTCTCTTATTCATTTAAATGATTTGTAGATAGAATCAATCTTTTGGTAGCAATGAATGCCAAGAAAATTTCGAGTATTTTACATTACAATTATTGTAGTTATCTATTAACTTCATGTTCTTCTAAACCGTTCCAGTACTAAACTATAATATGTTGCTTATGACAAGTGATTAATGTTCGCAGGAGAAGCTGCAAAGATAATTCTCAAGACCCAACAACATGAAGCTTCATTAGTATTCAAGTAATATATTACTTCATCAAAAGGACAAACATAGGGATGTATATACATTGTCGATTTACTCCATTGAAATTTTGGGTTAAGTGCAAGCAAATAGATTGAGAAGAGATCATTGTACTCGTAACTTAGAAGCATAAGCAAACACCTCCTACCATCCTTGACTTTTCTCTCCGCTGTCAACAGTCAAAACATACAGTCTTACGATACAAGTATCATTCTTTGACTATTTCCAACTCAGAAATATTGTTGTGTATTGGATAGGGAGTTCAAATAGATTTGTATGAAATTGAATCGATTTTCGATTTAATTTGATTAGAATAAATTAGATTCGAACTAAAACTAGTTAGATACTATCCGATCGAATCGATTAATTAATTTTTTAAATAAATTGATTTAGTATGAAGAACTAGTTCGATTGAGTTGAATTGAATTAAAATCTTGGTCCAATTACACAATAATATTTATAAAATTGGACCCATATTATTTGTGAAATTATGATATTAAAATTCGGCCAACGTCTCTATCTAGTTTGATCATTAATTTGTGAACCCCAATCATTTTAGAGATTTTGGGGCCCTTTTGTCAATTTGGTTAGATGATTTAAATTGGTTAAGATTTAAAGTAGTGAATTAGATCAGATTGATATTTTTTAAATTAAATTCGGTATGAACTGATCTGAATCAGTTAACAAAACTGAAAAAAAGTATTCTCGAATCAAAATTATTTATAGCTTTGAAAACTAACCTATTGATGAAATAATTTGAATCAATTTTGGAGTAGTTTGATGTGGTTCAGTTTGATTTTCCTGTTAGATTTGAATACCCATAGTCTTGGATCTCATTTGTCTTCCTCTTCACACGTAGATTCCCACTCCTCTCCCCTTTTTGACTCTATTCCCATGCACACGCTCATGCATCATACTAACAACAACAACCCTTCCTCTACCCTCAGCATCATCTCTTCCAAAAGCCATACTCCATAGAGGCTCTCCTCATGGCTGGTCCTCCTCCTCCTCGTTCATACATCTATTCTTGCTTTCTTCCTTCTCTTGTGTTTCTTCTTCTTCTTCTTGGACCATGCAGCGCCTGTCGCATGACAAGAGATGTTCCCGCGGGCGAGAGACAACCTAACGAGCTTCTTCGCCGGATGCATCACACATCTCACAAAATACCTCGCTGCTACACGTTCAACTTCCTCAGTAGGGGAGTCCCGGTCCCGCCGTCCGCCCCGTCGAAGGGCCACAACTCCATTCGTAGTGATCAAAAGCTCTCTCCTCGATGAATGGTCTACATATATATATGTTGGTCATGTTTCTTCTTTCCAATGATCATCAGGTACTTCAGTACTTGTACAAAATGAAAGGAATCATGTGAAGCAGATGCTCATGTGGTAGAGCATTGTTTCATCCGTATGTACTGCTATAATGTAAAGCATTTCCCTTTTTCTTTGTGGATGATTTCTGGGTATTCACTTGGCTATGCATGCTAAACACTACCAGTTGCTTTGATTCCTTACTACTTCAGAAGTAGGATAAGGAAATAAAGGCTTTTATCATTTATTCCAGCACGAATATTATAGGAATTTAATACAATTTAGGATGAGACTTTAGTAGAAACAACTGCTCCATTGACTTCCAAAGCCTAACGATGACGGATGGCATCCTAACCAGTTGACGAGCGATGACACAGCAGCTGTTCAAGAAGGAGAGGAGCTGATCACCCAGATAAATAACACTTGCCGTCTCACCCTCCACTTACGGTGGAAGCTCAGGTTTGCCTTCCATCAATATTTCAGGAGACTTCAGTGTTACGGAGATTTTTCATTGGCCATTCATTAGAGACAGGTGTAACACACATAGACACGGAAACCAAACCTAGTCTTGTTTTCTACCGCAATGATTGTTCTTCTGGATGAGGAGCATGAAAAGGAGATGCATACTCTTATGGTAGAAATCTCTGTTTCCTTTCTGGAGATTATGGAGACAGCTGGGTGTCTTGGTTGAAAAGAAAACGGAGTCGAACTCTCTTAGGGTTATTATGTATCTTTGGATTCCTCATACGAACTTATTTATTTAGAGAACTAGGTAACATGGAGGAAAAAAGTTTTAGGTATAGAAAGAAACAGTAGGATAATATGATTCGATTATTCCATTAGGATCTTGATGAGAAAGAGGGATATAGAGACAAAACACTTTGAGTATATTAGAGTTGTCCTTGATAGATCGAGGAAAAATTCTTTAGAGATTATGCAAGAGAGTTTTTAACAAATAAATAAATAAATAAATATATATATATATATATATGTATATATATATATGTATATGTATATGTATATGTATATGTACATACATATACATATACATATACATATACATATATATATATATAAATATATATATGTATACATGTATACATATATATAAATATATGTATACATATATATATATATATGTATACATATATTTATATATATGTATACATGTATACATATATATAGTAACATGGAGGAAAAAAGTTTTAGGTATAGAAAGAAACAGTAGGATAATATGATTCGATTATTCCATTAGGATCTTGATGAGAAAGAGGGATATAGAGACAAAACACTTTGAGTATATTAGAGTTGTCCTTGATAGATCGAGGAAAAATTCTTTAGAGATTATGCAAGAGAGTTTTTAACAAATAAATAAATAAATATATATATATATATATATGTATATATATATATGTATATGTATATGTATATGTACATACATATACATATACATATACATATACATATATATATATATAAATATATATATGTATACATGTATACATATATATAAATATATGTATACATATATATATATATATGTATACATATATATATAAAGGTGCTGACTTGATGTTGTTTCTTTATGTCATGGTGGTATGAAGTCTGTACGTGGCCACACGAGTCAACACGTGAGATTAGAAATTTGGGTTCTTCAGGGCACGTTGGCTATATATAGAACGTGACGTGATTCCAAATCTAGAATTAGCCTGCCGGTCTAGAAGAGAGAGATCAACTACTTGTGGTTGCAAGTTTGACATCACTATGAAATGTAATCTCACCAAAGTCAAAACAACACCTGTCGACCTACGTCGACAACAATTGATCCAATGAGGGATCATTCAACAGTTCAAATTTTTACAACTAGCTAAAATATTCTAAAAATTTATCTTACAATCAGTATGATCTATGAAACGTTAATTCAATGATTAAAATTTTTACTGTAAAAATTTATCGAATGTCTAATACACCATCAGTAGTTTAATACTTTGTTTTTCTTTTCAAACTCTACATTTAAAATCATTACCTGTTTGAGTAGAATCACCCATCTAAACGCCAAGCAAACCTTTGGAAGCCTCAACATAAGTGATCAAATCATAATATATTTTATCATTTTTTTACTTTCTTTTATATTAATTTTATTTTTTTGACAAAAGGTAAATAGTGAAATGAGTTTTGATCCCAGAACCTTCTAACATGAGAAGATCCCGATCGGTCACGTTAGCTATGATGTCGTATGATTCATTTTAATCTAGTTTCAGAGGAGAAGATTGGGCTTTAGATTTATCTTTTTATTTCCTAAATCGGGCAGAGATTTTTTTGCTTTTGATAGAGATAATCGTGATGTTCCACAACTTCCCTCGTCATATAAATAAAAATATATTTAATTACTTGTTTACAAAAAATATATATATCCCTATTTATAAAGTTCCACCCAGAGTTTATCAGCACTTGAACTCTTAATAATAAATAAATATTAAATAAACCATATGTTCTTTCTCATATGAGGAATATTGTATGTATTCTTTCTCAGACAAATTCCTAGCCAAGGTCATTCGGATTTAGAGAGAAAAGTTTTTTGGGAGAATCCGATTAGAGCGAGACTCGAGTAGAAACCGTATGGATATAATAGTACCATACCTGGTATATAGTCTTTGGGATATTAGATGGATGAGGGACTATAGGTATATGGTAACTAAGGACAAATATATCCAATGAATTAGATTTCTTTATATTATCTAGGGATTACGGCGTAGTGGTCTAGTACGTCTGTAGTCGATGAGTTGAGTGAATTATTATGGAGATAATAATTTATTAAGTTAGAAGAAGTTCTGCTAGGTATGACTCATGGCCAGCTTGATATTGGGCATATAGGGTCACACACATATGGTAGGCGTTATGATGAGTAGAGGTTCGGAGATGAGATATCCGTCGGAGCTCCTATCTTATTGGATATTCAATAAGCCCCTGAATTATTAGATCCTATGTATGAGATCTAATAAGAGCCAATGAGAGATTATTGGATAGAGATCCACTAATCTAAGAGGCTTGGGTAATTGGATGGAGATCCAATATCCAATAGGGCAGGATCCATTAGGGTTAAGTTAATATAGGGCCTCTATAAATAAAAAAGAACTAAAGGCACATAGGCTAGAGGCTTCTTGATTGCCACCTCATATTCTTCTCTCCCCTTCTCCTCCTCAAATAGTAGGTGTGGAGATTTAGGCAACGATTTGAGGAGCGTCGCCATAGCCCTATTGTGTAGATCACCGCTATAGAAAATGATGCTTAACCTCCTTCATCATCTCCTATAAATCTGTAGAGATTCAGAGATATACAATCTCTCTAGGTAAAACATAACTATCTCACATGTGGATTTAAGTTTTGTGGGTTTTTGCATACCAATTTTCGCATGACAACGAACACCTTTTTGGAAAATTTATGATTTTTGTTTTCGGTTCTTCTACTGTGTATGTAATGTCGCCCCTATATTTTCCTACAACATTGCTTATTTTGGCTTTCAGGAATGCATCTACACAACCCGCTTTTGATTGATACATTAGTAAAAGCCATGCCTCCAAATTAATGACCGATGGCATGGTCCGATTTCACCAGCCATCCCTTCTTGACAACCGATATAGGGACCACTCCTTGCTTAATCCAAAGCGATAAGAAAGTTAGCCCAGAAGTATCCCCTAATGGTCTACCTCAAACACAAGAGGACACACCAACCAGCCGTCCTTATTAATGCCTTTGCCATATAGGGTAAGGGGAGCATTAGCGAACGCACTATCATGGACTTAGCTAATTTTGCCTAAGTCGTACGACACCCTTGCATGTCCGTCCATAAAGGTTAGCCTCCCCGAAACCTCCTATGATCCCTTAGGACCTACAAAAGAGAAAACGGATTAGAGAAAGAGCCTCACTCGGGATCCACAAGCAAACATTTCAAAAAACACTTAATAGCCAATGCAAATTATAAATAGACTTTATAAGCTCTGAGCGGTTGTATAATAAAGGATCAAAATGGTCCATTACAAACCGAATATCTCTCATAAGTGTCCACATGACACAACCTTTATTTACAAGCCTAAAACAACCACCAAACCCAACTAAAATGGGGCTGTTAAGCCTTCGACCGTCTCTCTATATGTTGTGCAAAGCATGAACATACAAAAAGACACAGACATATATAAGCATTATATTAAACATCCTATTTAGAAGTTTGTCCATGACATTCTCCCCCACACATTCCTTCGATGTCCTCGTCGAAGCCGTTGCCGACACTACAACTCCTCGCCTTTGCTGAGTCTTCAATCTTCTGCTCTAGCTGCAATGCACCTCTTGGCTTCTAACTGCTCTCCGTTGCTATTGTTGAGTAGTCGATCTTTTGATCCACCATGCTGCG
This sequence comes from Musa itinerans, assembly GCA_001649415.1. Taxonomy (NCBI): domain Eukaryota; kingdom Viridiplantae; phylum Streptophyta; class Magnoliopsida; order Zingiberales; family Musaceae; genus Musa; species Musa itinerans. The sequence goes on from LVTN01001125.1 coordinate 34,041, forward strand.
TCAACTCGTCAATGACTTTGATTCTAGTGTGGGGTTGGCTGAGTTGTGTTGATCCCTATTGGTTCCTACAGATCCTTCAAATGAAGGAAAAGACCATCCTTACTTTGCGCCAGTCTCTCAAATGCCTCATGCTGCTTGAACTAGGTGAATGTTTGTTGGAGCTTTAACGAGCATCGCCTCACAAACTTTTAAAGTTTTGGGTCATTCCTCCACAAAATTTGCCGATCGACTCTTCTTTCACTTAGTTGTCACTTTAAAGTAGATTCACATCACTTCCACTTTTGATTGACATTCTGTTAGGAAGTGAAGCGGATAATCCACTCTCAGTTACACTAATCACCATTGGTGAGGATTTGATAACTATTGTCTTATATTATCTTTGAAGGGTCTTTGAACCTATGCAGAGCTCCTCTGCTAGATAGATAAGAGAATTATGGTACTCGGTTTCGCCCATTCTCTTAAGAGTTGAGAAGATAAATGTTACTTGACTTCGCCCGCCTCCTTGAGGATTGTACTCCGTGCATCGAGTTAGTTACTGGCCTTCGCCTACTCTTTGCACACACTTATGAAGCACTTGAAGTATTTGCACTCTTTGCGTTGAGTTAGCTACTATGATTCACCTTCTCAATGCCATTGAACTTTTAGAATGCAGAAAGTTTTCACCCCAACTTGGAATAAGTCTCTAATAGTTTTGGTCGCCTCTGGGATTGTACTATCTTCTCCATCAACCCTATCGCCTACTCCACTAAGTAGCAAAGGTACAACACCATGTACTGCCTGCTTCATTCCTTGGTCGTGCACTCTTGCATGATCCGAAGTCCTTCACTTTCGGCTATCTTGATGAGAAGCTCGTTGACACCGGTCTTACGAAGTTCCTTGGCCTTTGCCTTTTAACCTTGTCTTAGTACTTGGAGTTTGCCTTTGTATGCTCCACCTCCTCGGCCCCTTTCACGACCAAGTGCTCTCCCTCTATGAGAGCAAGGAATCAATAACTTCACGGAAGTCTCGCCTTTGTGGTACCATGGCGCTGCCATGCCCATGGCCCTACTATCCGTCACCTCGCATTTGCATCCCTTTTTTTCACGATCGGTAGATTTGCCTCTATAGCTCTCCTTCGAGTCCACCTTCATTCTAACCGATGCTTTGTTTTGGGTAGCTAAGTCCCTCTGGACTCATCGTCACTTCCTCGCCCCTTTCGACCCCCTACTTCAAAACATCTATGTTCTCCAAGCAGTTCCCCTTGATCGATGAAAAGATAGACTGCAATTTCTATACATGGCCTCTGTCATCATGTTGTAGGGTTTGCACCGATTCTGTTCTCCTTAGCTTCCTTGGTAGCAACGTTCGCTTACTCGACTTTGCCCTCTGACTTGCCGGTCTCTCTTAAGCAAATATAGGCTCTGGAGCAGTCCAACTCTCCAACTACTTTGATTATATCTCTGTATGATCAAGTCCCTCCCATTAGACTCACTGGTACTTGCATTCGAACTTTTCCCTCAGTGGTATACAACCCTCCCATATGCTGATGACCAAGGCTTTCATCCAATGCAAAATTCGATACACGCACGGAAGACTCGCCTTTGCGGTACCATGGCTTTCACTCCTTGAATCCATAGCCCTTCTTCCTGTCGTGTTGTTCACTGAAGTGGAGCTCCCAGTAGCTCCCGATCATACCTCTGTATGATATAGCCCTCACGGGACTATATTCGTGTGTATCACATTGCCACGAACTGTTCTATCACGATCTGTTGCACCACGTCGCCTCTTGGTGACGTCTCCATTACATTCTAATCCTTATGGGATGAACTCGAATTATGATCCCTCCATGTGTGTCCTTTGCCAACACATCGCAGGGCCTCTTCCACCTTCGATTTTGTTCGCTCCTTTAGCAATCGACCTTCGTCCACCCACTCTCGGGTCACACTCAAACGAAACACAACTCTGGGACAGTTCGTCACCTAGTAGCTCCCTAAGTCCACCGACTTCGTTAAAATTGGTGTACCATTGTCTGGATCCTAGGCCTCTGCCCTACTAGCACAATCTCCACTATGCACTGCTTCCTTCATGGCAACTTAAATGGTAGCACTATGACATATTCTTTAAGAGTACCTGCCTTCGCGTCCTCTTGCCCCATGTCAAGGTCTTCTGAACCTAACTTTGCCTTTGTAAGTTGAGTCACCTTAATTCTTCCATCAAATACTTCTTCGAGATAAGGTGCATGTGCACAAAAGCTCCCTTCGTCTTTGCACCATGCAAGATGAGTCTGCTCTATCAGAATGAAGGACCCATGGAACGATATGATCCCGCTTTAGCCTCTACAAGAGTTCATGTCCTTGGCCTCTATCCAAGGAAAGCTCTATGCCTCCACTCCTTGTTCCATCTTCTATGCTGGCTCCCTTTATGCGGTTTGGGTACTTCGCTAAGGTACACTCAAGTTGCTTTGCTTCTCGTTTTTGCATTGAGTTGATGGTGGCCCTCGTGCCCACCATTCCACGGGTTAGCCCACTATTGATTCAATCTCCATATCGACTCTAAGTATACCTTCATCTTGTATTGCCGTGGATCGCTCCCCCATTTGATCTCATAATACATTCCCCCAATGTATTATCTCAAGCGAGATCATGCAACGACTCCTCGCTACTCGCTCGGTCCGTTGAGCTTTGTGAAGTTATTTTTTGAGGTACTCCTCAACATATGCGGTCTATTACACTTGGTTCTTCCTCTGAAGAGCGGGGACTTATCCCTCCTAGATATCTATCCCATTGGAGCAACTTCTCTCTTCGCTTCCTTCTCTTTGAATGTTTTGGAGACCACCATCTCCTTAGACTACTCCGCCTTGCTGAACAAGCTGTGTATTGTTCTGCCTCCCGCAAATACAGTTGCTAGATTGTGACTCCACGTCAATACAGCCTTTGTTGCACCCCTTAAGGCCTAGCAACATGCTAAACTTGCTACATACTTTAGCCTCCTACGGACGTATCCTTCTCATGCTGAAGAGAAAGTTTCAATGCTCCATGGCGTCGAGTTTCGGCCGCCTTGGGATGACCACGAACATTTCATCGTTCGCATACAAGCCTTTGCATGAGTACCGAATTCTTCGAGTTAGCAATTCCCCTCAGCTCTGTGAGCTTTGCATAACTCTTTCGGTTGCTGAACAACCAATTCCACCTTGCATGGTCTCATCTTTTATCAAGTGTCTCGCTTGCCTTGAGCACCATCAAGTATAGTCGCCAATGTTGAGCCATAGCTCAAACTCAGCCATCCCAACCTTTGTACACTACGCATTCTTCCTAGCTTGCTTGTCCTCGTGGTGCCTCTTGCACGAAGGTTGGCCATTCCTCTGAATGCCAAACATAGATGCTCGCTCCTATGAGTGACTCATTTTCCCTACATCTCCATACCCATTTTCCCCCCAAACAATCGCGCGTGCTGGCTGCCCTCAATGTAGCCCCGCTAGGTCCCCCACGTTTGCATGCCAAGTGTTTCTATGAGTGCTTGTCCCACTTTAATACCATCTGTCATGGACTTAGCTGGTTTTGCCTAAGTCATGCGGTACCTTTGCGTGTCCGTCCGTAAAGGTTAGTCTCCCCGAAACCTCCCATGGTCCCTTAGGACCTATAAAAAAGAAAATAAGTTAGAGAAAGTGCCTCACTCGGGATCTACAAGCAAACATTTCAGAAAACACTTCATAGCTAATACAAATTATAAACAGACTTTATAAGCTCTAAATGGTTGCACAACAAAGGGTCAAAATGGTCTACTACAGGCTGAATATCTCTCACAAGTGTCAACATGACACAACCTTTATTTACAAGCCTAAAATGACCATCAAACCCAACTAAAATGAGGCTGTTAAGCCTTCGACCATCCCTCTACATGCTGTGCAAAGTATGAACATACCAAAAGATACAAACATACACAAGCATTACATCAAACATTATGTTTAGAAGTTTGTCCGTGACAACACGTTCGAGTAAGAGCTCTTTACTCTCACTTACATTGTTAACCTCTCTCTATCTCTTTAATTTAAGCATTAGAGGAATCAAATCGGGATACCCCCGATACAAATCTATTGTGTAGGAACCCGATACCATAGGGAAATATAGCCAGGAGGTAATCCAACAACAACAATGACCCAACCCTCCGCACAGACTCGCCATGGTAGTTCTCTGCATCAGTAATAAAGAGTCATTAGAATGGACTTACACTTTTCGAACTAACTCACAAGTCGATGCTCTTTTAACAACTTCTATTGTTTAGAAAACCTTTGTGGCATTGTGTGGACGATGAGTCATTTTGTGGGATGCTAGGGTGGGCTTCAATTAGATGGGAAGGTTATACATGTTAAAGTTAATCCTATGTGATTTTGATACCGTTGTTCCTATATGACTTGGATGATTGAAAAGTTCTACCATTATGTCATCATCCACGTCGAGGCCAAGTATGCTACTATGTCGACAACATCTTAGTATCCATCATCGAATTACGATGCCACCACAGCTTCCAAACTACTAGAGAGAGGTTATTTTGTGGTACGTTAGAGCGAGCTTCAATTGGATGGAAAGGTTATACATGTTAATGTTAATCCTATGTGACTTGATAATGTTGTTCTTACATGACTTGGATGATCAAAACTTCTGTAGTTCTAAGACAACACAAGTAGGTTGACATGTTACCATTATGCAAGTAGCCATGTTAGCATCCACGCAGAGACCAAATTGGCTACTATGTTGAAAACACATCACTGTCCATCATCCAAGTCATGCAACAACTTGGATGAAGGAACAACTTCCAAACTATTAGAGTAGTTCATTCAGTAGAGAATGAAGGAATATTCTCTAGCCTTTTTTAGTAGAGAATGAGACTTCTTAATCTCCTAAGCTACCACTTAAAGCTAACTTCAACATTGAAGGATTCATGTTGTAAACAACTTAACATCCATGTTTTAGGTTAGATACCTTGTTTAGAAGATCTCCCTTTTCAACTTCGACCATGGGACGTGATTATACATTCGAATTAGATTGAGATTGCTTCATGAGATATGAATAAGTAACCAACTGGATCTCAACATTAACGCTCTCAGATATTATAGGATCTTTGTTCACTGGGTTCATCTTTCTTATTCTTATGATGTTAGATGTTTTATTTTTAAAATAAAAATCTTAAAATTTTATTTATTAATTTATTTCTTTAATTATTTTCATTATTATTCTTTTATTTATTTGGTGTTTTAATGATATTTATTGGCTATGATTACACATAATCGTTATAATTATTATTCATCTATACAAAGAAGAACTATCGCTTGGGGTGAAATTTTATCTTCTCGCATTTAATTTTTTTTTTATAAAAAATTCCTTTGCTCTTTTGTACTCGTCTTATATGGGGAATGGATTCAACCACAAGAAGCGATGAAACCATTTCTGAGGTTAACGTATAACACGATTATGGATATTTTTAAATTTACTTTTTTTATTTTATTAATTAAATCATGTTTAACTTAAATCATATCTAAGGAATGAAGAATCGGACATGATCCGAGTACGTTATGTGTTATCTTTTCATTTTCTTTTACGTCTCGCCGAGTTTCTAAAAATCTAGTTTAATGGTGGGGTTTAAATTGATGCATTTGCCCTTATATATTTCCATCGCATATCTATTATTGTTAGGATCAAGAGCGGGGTTGAGACATTAAGAGAGGGGGTAAATTAGTGCAGTGGTAAAATTAT
>LVTN01001125.1:44405-60824 GCA_001649415.1 Musa itinerans
AGAGTTGATGGGATTACCTCCCAATCCCAACTCCAATTATATGCTAACTATGATTCCTAAGATATATTCTAAGCATTCTAGTTCCGGTACGTCAATTGCTTCTTCCAACGAGCTTCCGGCGATCTTTCGATGAACTCCCGACAATGTTCCTATGGACTCTCGACAAGCTCCTGGACTTCACGATGATCTTCTTAGCGAGTTCTTACGAGCTTCTCTGGCAAGCTCCGAGACTTCCCGGCTGGTTTCGCCAAAACTTCCGACGAACGTCCGGACTTCCGATGAACTCTCGAACCCCCAACGAAATCACGTCATTGACTCCGGGACTTCATTTTGCTTCATGCTTTGTTATTGTAGTTAATCTTGCACATGTAAAACATACTTCGATCTAGACAATTAATACTAAGCATTAATCATTTTGTCCGGCATGTCATTGGTCCCTCAATGCTTCGTCCGATTCTTCGACGCTTCGTCCTCTCTTGCGGCTTATTGCCCAATCGGTCAATTGAATCCGCAACTCCGATATCCTTGGCGCAATATCCGCTCTTCTTGGCCCGATGCCTGAATCCATGACCCGAAGCCTTCTGTCGATACGTCGACCGATTCTCCGGCTCGACGTTCAATCTTCTTGCATGTTTTCCTCTGGCACAACATGATTCTTCCTGCTTTAATTATCTCATCCTGATCGAAGCATCCTGCGTCACTCAAAATGTAGATTAAAACATAAATACTTATCAACTAGTTTCATTATCAAAATCTGAGATTCCACAATTATTGTATGTGGTATTCTTCCGTTAATTTTTTTTAATTAAAGCCTACACCACTTTAATCAGTCATATCAATTTTAACAAATTTTTAGTTTTAATATGATTTGATGGTGTGCTATAGTCTATCAATTTTTTAGAAGTTCTGATGGTGTTAAGAGGCAAAATTTGTAGAGACGGTCAAGTGCGTGCACTGCCTAGATCATGTCCTTTGGCTTTAAAGTATTTTTTGTTTTTTTTGATGTTTTTCTCTTGATCGTAGATGATGAATCTCCTTAAATAATAGTTGTCCTTATTATTCATTTGCATGTTTGTTGTCGTGGGCCGATTAAATGTTGCCTATCGTATCATGCGTGCGTGGGTGAGAGTTGCAGTTAGGTTGTGACAAGGGATGATTGCATCACCTATATTTTATTTGTCATAATCAACTTGCATAAGGCCAATACAGCCTCAGTCTATAATATCCTGCCTGGATACATGCGTGCCACATAAGCATCTTTACTATTTTATGCTTTCAACACCTTATTTTCTTGCCGGAGACAAAAGTGACCAGACTTTCTTGTTATGTATAATACCATGTGATGCATAAATGACATAATGTTATGTATATTAGCAAAATATCTTACGGGCATTTTAAATTTTCTTAGAAAGGTAGTGGTGACAATATCATGTTTATATTTATGAATTTTTTTAATATATGCATCTATTTACTATCTTTTAATTATGATAAATTATAAATATTTATATTGACATGTTTATTAATTAATATTCGACTATATATCTCATTTATTTATATATATAAATTACTATATCATGTATAAAATAAATTATATATTCTCATGATAAATACATCCATGATTATATTGTTCGGATCAAAATCGACATTAAAAGGGAGGGTGGATTAGTGTTTTTGGAAAACTTTGGATGATTCGAAAAACTTGCTCGATAAAGCTTGTATCAGAAAATGTTTAACTTGAAAATGTTCGCAAGAGTAATGAGCAAATAAATCAATATGCAATAAGAGTATATAGCAAAGAAGAGAACACATTAGATTTATAGTAGTTCGGTCGTTATGACCTACATCCACTCTCGATTCTTCCTTCGTCGAGGCTATTGGCTTCCACTATCGATCTTCTTTCATTGGTTAAAGATCAATTACCCTTTTACAATCCTTTTTCTCTTTTCATAGGTTTAGAAGATTGTTAGGATCAAAATTAGTACTAAGGGAGGGGGGTGAATTAGTGCTTACGATAAAAATGTCAACGATTTCGAAAAAATCGTTTCGATAAAGCCCGTATCGAAATGATATAAAAAATGTGCTTCATTTAAAGTAAATGTAATAAGTAATTAAAATAGAGAACAATAGTAATGAAGAGAAGAAAGAGAGTGCACACCAAATTTATAGTGGTTCGGTCGTCGTGTCCACTCCCAATTTCTCTTTCGTCGAGGCCACCGGTGTACACTAATGGTCTTCCTTTAATGAGTAAAGACCAACTATCCTCTTACAACTCTTTCTCCTTTTTACAAGTTTAGGAGACAATCTTTACAAGCCTCACACCTCTTTTAGAATGATCATAAAGTTAAAAGAGAAGGAGGATATTTACTACTTTTTCAACACTTTTACAACCCAAAATCTTAAGACTTTTGTTCATACTTTTTATGCTCTTTCAAGTAAGAAAAATTGGGGTATTTATAGGCCCCAATGGTTTAAAAATGAAACCAAAAAGTGTCTCATCTCCGGTTTTCGGGGTACTGACGGTACCATCACCAATACTCCATGATATTGGGCTGTACCATCGCCTAGTCTGGCAGTACTATCGCTTGACAAAGCCTTGGAGATTGGGCTCTAATAGTACCACCGCCTACAGGCATTAATGGCCGACGGTACCACCACTCAATCTAGGAGGTACCACTACCCAAACCACCTGGGAGGCTAAGTCTCAAGCAGTTCCACTGCCCAGTTTGGGTGGTGCCACTGCCTAACGTGACTTCAAGTGGCTGAATAGGCCATCTAACCAGCCCAATTTAATCTTATTTAGGGCCAGTTAGCCCCTAATTGAGTTAGTAAGATTTTTCCCAAAACTAACTCAAATTAAAGTCTTATTTATGATAGTTAAGACTAATACAATTACGATAGAAGCAATCTAAGTTGTCCATCACGTCAATTATTTAACTGAACTCTTGGTGAACTTCTAGGGGACTCCCGGTGATATTTCAGCGAGCTTTTGGTGAACTCTTGGTGAACTTCCGGTGAGCTTTTGTCGAACTCCCAACGAACTTCTAGCGAGCATTCGGTGAACTCCTGGTGAACTTCTGGTGAGCTTTCATTACATCATTCGATCCTTCGGTGAATCTCTCGATTCATCCAGTCCGATGCCCGATCATTGACTTCGGTCTAACATTCAATTCTTCTTTAATTATTTTACCTTTTTCATGATCATAGTTAGTCCTACAATACTTATCTCAACACATGGATTAAATCATTAATTCATCAATTGATTTCATTATCAAAATATGAGATTTAACAATCCCTTTTTGATAATGACAACCAATTGATGATGGAGTTAACCTTAACTCTCCCTATCTATATGTCATATTGAGATAAGACAAACTTGAATTTAAAAGAATCATAACCTTTGAATTCAAAAGGAATCATAACCTTTGAATTCAAGTAAAATAATTTTGATCATAGTGATCAAATGTAATAAATCAAAATTTCATACATTGTGCATCATCGTAGTTTCAAGTCATCAAAGTATAACATGCACAATTTCATCACTTCATGTATGATACCAAAATTAACATCATTTTGGGCATAACATTCATGATACCAAAGCATTCATAATTTTAATCATTTTGGGCATAACATATATTATATTAAAGTATTTTTGAACCATTTATCACTTTATGCATAATACCAAATTCAATATCATTTTGGCATGATTCCATTCACCATTTCTCCCTCTTTGTCATTAACAAAAAGGAGAATTATTCAACAAGTATTTGAACTATATAAGTAAGTTTTACACCATTTTATGCAAGCTAGCAAATTTGTGAAATGAGAAGTTTAAGCAAAAACTTCTGTTTTATATGTGCAAGCTAACCACTTTTGCTTCTTGAAATGGGTAAGCTAGCACTTTTATTTATATGTCTAAGCACTTTTGAGATGTGCAAGCTAGCATTTTTGCTTTTCTTTCTTAGATGTGTAAGCTAGTATTTTTTCTTTTCTTGAGATGCTAGCTAGTTTTTTCTCTCCTTTGTGAAAAAGAAGAAGAAGAAAAACAAGAAGAAGAAGGGAAGAATTCATTTATTATATGAAGAAAAGAATCAAGTCATAAGTTCCAAAAGTCCATGAATCAAAGTTCTACTTTTGTAAATAGAAAGAGGAAGGATTCATATGGAAATGATCATCTCATAAAAGAATAAGTATACCAAAAGTCCATGAATAAATTTTTACTTTTGTAAGAAGGAGGAAAGATTCAAGGACATGATCATCACATAAAAGATCAAGTATGCCAAAAATCCATGAATCAAATCTCTTCTTTGGTGAATTGCAAGAAGAAGGAACAAAGGAAATGATATCAATTTAAAAAGAAAACTCAAGTTACGAAAAATTGAGAAATCCAAAAAATGTATAAGAGGAATTCATGCATTAGGAAGATTTAACATGCCTAATTCTCTTTTGATAAAATCAAATTATTTCTCATGCGATGGTTTTGTAAAAATATTAGCTAATTGATGTTTTGTATTAATAAATTCTAGAGATATATCATGATTATTAACATGATTTCTAATAAAATGATGTCTAATGCCAATATGTTTAGTTCTAGAGTTGAATAGGATTATTAACATTCCTATAAAATGCACTAGTGTTATCACATTTTATAGGGATGTTTTTCAAATAAATTGCATAGTATTCTAAAGTATTTTTCATCTAAATAACTTATGCACAACATGCACCTACTATATATCTAGCTTTAGCTATAGATAATATAACAGGATTTTATTTCTTGAAAGACCAAGAAATAAGTGCATGACCTAAGAGTTGACATGTTCCAAATGTACTTTTCTATTTATTCTACATCCAGCAAAATCAGAATCGACATAAGCAATTAATTCAAAATTTTTTAATTTTGGATACCATAATCCTATATTAGGAGTTCCTTTTAAATATCTGAAAATCCTCTTAATAGTTTTTAGGTGAGATCGCTTGAGATTAAATTAAAATCTAGCATATAATAAAACACTAAACATAATATACGGTCTAGTTGCAATGAGATATAGTAAACTATCTATCATACCCTTATAAGTCTTTTGATCAAATTTTTTTCCATCATGGTCCATATCTAACTTTGTGAAAGTGCTCATTGGTATGTTAATAGCCTTAAAACTATCCATATTGAATTGTTTTAATAGATCTAAAGTATATTCACTTAAAAAGAAAAATACATTACTATAACAAACAAAATAATTTTTATTAAAAATGCTTTATGTTTAATGAAATCATACTTGATGATTTAATGATGCATAATGATGTAATGATGTAATGAAAACGTTAAAAAGTTTTGGTATCATGCTTGATAATTTTAAAATTATGCATGATGATTTGAAGTAATGATGATTTTTGGGTAATTTATGGTTTATTGAGCTTGATGATTTCTATGATTTCCATATTGCTATTCAATTATAAATGATGATGCATAGCCTTTGTATGAAAGACTTGAACATGAAATCAATCACAAAATTTGGAACTAAAAGAACTTGAGCTATCTTTAATCTTATAGGAATCTATCTACGTTGCTTTCATTGAATTTTCTGAAAAGTGATTTTGATGATGATTTTGGATTCCTTTTTATATGATTCATTTTAATAATGAGCTGATATATCCAATCGAATTATTTATCCATGTTTGTGATTTGAGATGTATTTTATATGAAATATTTTTCTTGATTCACATGTGATTTACTTGTCTAAGAGAAGATTTATCTAAACGAATATTGATTCTTGATATTAATAATTTGAGACTTATTTAAATCAAGATATCTTATTTGATCTCCTATGATTCTATTCGTTATTTACTAAAAAGGAGATTTATCAAGATGAATCATTCAAGAATTGATCTTTCATATTAATATAGTTCATGTCATTCTTTTTATATGACTCTTTTGTAATTATGATTTGTATATCTCATTATTTAATTAAATCATTGATGAAAAAAAAGGAGAGATTAATGAATCTATCTATATCATTTTTTATGAATCTCTTGAAAATGATTTTGATGATTTGAATTTGAATGAGTCTTTTCTATAACATGATCTTGATTTTTTTTAGAATTATAACATGAGATTTTTTTTATGAATTAAGATCATTTACTATGATTCTTCTTTTCACTATTTGAGTCATCCCAAAAGAATCATAATTTTTCTCTTGATTTTTCGATATTCACAATTTGAAATTTGGTTCATGTCTCCCTTGTATTCATGAAGTATACATCTCATCACCCAATTAATTTTTCTTGATATTCTTCATATGATGATATGAAATTATGCATGAAATACTCATGATATTATGTTGATGCATACAAATGAGAAATTATGATCATGCATGGTAGGATATAATGTAATTTGATATTTTGATACCCTCATAATTTGAAATATTTATGATTTGTATATCTTATGATATGATTGAATTATTGTTGTAAAAGAAGAAGAAAATTGTTAGCTTGCACATTGCAAAAGAGAACTAAAAAGTGCTAGCTTGAATGATAAACTTAAATATCTCAAATACATAAACTCTTCTTATACATTTTTCGGATCATGATATTAATTTCTTGATTTTTATGACTTGAGTGTTCTTTTTAAATCAAGATCATTTCCTATGTTTCTATTTGCTATTTATAAAAGAAGAGATTTGTCAAAATGAAATCATGTCTTTTGGTATTCAAATGATATTTGATATTATATCTTTCATGACATGATTTATTTATGATACTCCCTTATATTCATAAATTGTATATCTCATCACATTTATTTTAAATTTATATTTGTCAAGATGTGAAAATTGATATAAAGGGAAAAAAAATTACAAAATTATATTCTTCCCTTCTTTTTGACAATGAAAAAGGGGTAGATAAAATCTGCTAGCTTGCACAATTCAAGAAAAAGCTAAAACTTCTTAGCTTACACATTTCAAAGAAAGGTAAAACTTGCTAGATTACATATTCTATAATGATGCATTGCTCTTTTGCTAGCTTGCTATTTATTATCTTGCATTCTTTTTCAAAAACTTGCTAGCCTTCATACTTCAAGCGAAGTAACACTTGCCAAATTGCTAGCTTATATGTTCTAAAATGATGTAAAATTTGCTAAGCTTGCATGTTTTATAATGAAGTAGAACTTGCGTGTTTCAAAAATTGTTGGCTTGCACTTCTCAAAAGAAAAGAAAGAACTTGCTATCTTGAACATCACTAAGAATTGCTAGCTTGCTATCTCAAAAGAAAAAAAGGGAAGCTAAATTTGCAAACTTGTACAATTGAAAATTGTTGCTAGCTTATATGTTGTAAAACTTGTATATCTCAAAAATTTGCTAGATGCACTTTCTTTTTTATTGATGATAAAGGGGGAGAAGGTATGATGATAATCATGTATATTATGACTCAAATGATAATTTAAAATTATGTATGATGATCATGCATATAATGATGAATTTAAAAATATACATTATGTTTTGGAATGATGCATGCAATACTCATGATTTTATTATAATGATGTATATGATGTATTGCATATGATGTGATTAAAATAGTCTCAACTTGGACTAAAAGGTCATCATTTATTTGATTGATGCCTTAATTTCAATATAGCATATTGATAGGGGGAGTTTAGTTTAAATTTCGTCATCAATTGGTTGTTATCATCAAAAGGAGGGAGATTATTGAATCTCGGATTTTGATGATGAAATCAATTGATGAGTTTGTGATCTAATCTGCGTTTTGAGTGACGCAGGACTAGCTTCGATCAAGGAGGCAAATTAATTAAAGTAGGAGGAATCAAACATTGGGTCGGAGTGAACATGTCAGAAGATTGGACGTCGGGCCGGAGGATCGGTCGACATGTCGATAGAAGGCTTCATGCTGTGAATTTGGGCATCGGGCCGAAGGATCGGACATTGCGCCAAGGAGATCGAAAGTTGTGGGAGTCAGCATGCCGATTGGGTAGTACGACGGAGAGGACGATACGCCGAAGTATCGAACAAGCGCCATATTAACCAATGACATGCCAGACAAAGGATTCATGCTTTGTAATCATTTATCTAAGATCAAAGTAGTTTAGGGGGCTAATTGAGTTAGCTTTTGGTGTAATCATGCTAACTCAATTAGAGGCCAATTGTGCCTTAATTAGGACTGATTTAGGCTCATTAGAAGGCCTATTCAATGATCCAAAAGTTGGGTTAGGCGGTGGCACCGCCAGAACAAGCGGTGGAACTATCTATGAGTTGGAAAACTCAAAAAACCCAGTCTTCGAGGTTGTCAGGTAGTGGTACCGCTAGACTGGGCAATGGTACTGCCTAGTGTTAGGCTACTAACAATGGTACCACCCATACTTGGAAGACCCAGAAATTTAAATTTTTGGTTGTATTTTTAAAACCATTTGGGGACTATAAATATCCCACTTAGGTAGCAAGAAAGGAGCAAGAATTCTTTAGGAAAAAATTGAGTAAACTCTACCAAAACTTTGAGTTCCCTCCTCATAGTGCTTAGAGTTAGTCCTAAGGGAGGTGTGTGAGGGACTACTTGTAAAAGAGTGGCTTGTAAGGGTTGTCTCCTAAACCCTTGAAAAGGAGAAAGGGGTGTAAAAGGGTAGTTGATCTTCACCCATTGAAGGAAGATCGTTAGCGGATGCCGGTGGCCTCGATGAAAGAGAAATTGGCAGAGTGGATGTAGGTCACGATGACCGAACCATTATAAAAATCTGGTTTGTATTTATTTCTTGCTATTTACCTTTATTGCAAATGGAATTATTACTTTCACTATACTTCTGTATTCTTTCAAGTTAAGCATTTATATTATCGATTTTTATTGAATGAAAAGATTTTCAAAACCGATGTTTTTATCTGCTGCACTAATTCATCCTCCCCCTCTTAGTGCCAACTCGATCCTAATAAGTTTGACTAACAAAAATTTCGTCACTTAGTTGCTTAATTTATAATCCTAAGAAGAAAGTTAATTCACCCAACTCATTTCAAACTCTTGGCAAAAGACTCATATAAAGACTCATTTGAAGAATCAAAAATGATATCATCAACATAAATTTGAACTATGAGAAAATCATTCTCAAAATGTTTAATAAACAATATGGTATCAATCTTATCTTTCAAAAAATCATTCTTAATTATAAAGGAACTAAATCTCTTAGACCAAGCCCTTGGGACTTATTTCAAACCATAGAGAGTCTTAGACAACTTAAAAACATGATTCAAAAAAATAGCATTCCTAAATCCAGATGGTTGTTCAACATAAACTTCTTTGGAAATAAAGTTATTAAGAAAAGCACTTTTAATATCCATTTGAAATAACTTAAAATTATTACAACTAGCATAGGCAAGGAGCATCCTTATGGCTTTAAGTCTAGCCATAGAAGCGAAGGTTTCTTTATAATCAATACCTTCTTCTTGGTTGAAACCTTTGGCCACTAATCTAGCCTTGTTTCTAACCATGATACCAAGTTCATCTTGTTTGTTTCTAAAAACTTGTTTAATACCAATTACTAAATGGTCACTAGATCTGGGAACAAGCTTCCATAAGCAATTAAAAACAGAGAACAATAATAATGAAGAGCAAAAGAGAGTGTTGAATGAGATTTTTTGTTAAACTTATTGCACAAGTGTTGTCACATTTTATAGGTATATTTTTCAAGTGAATTCCATAATCTTCTAGTGTATTTTTTATCCATATAACTTGTGCACAACATGCACTTGCTGCCATATTCTCAACTTCGGTTGTAGATAATGTAATCGAGTTTTGTTTCTTGGAAGACCAAGAGAAAGGTGTATGTCCTAAGAGTTGACATGTTTCGGATGTATTTTTTCTATCTATTTTACAACTAGCAAAATCAACATCGGCATAAGCAAGTAACTCAATGTTTTTGGATTTTGGATATCATAATCTTATATTTGGAGTTCCTTTTAGGTATTTAAAAATCCTTTTAACAGTTTTTAAGTGAGATTGCTTGGGATTAGATTTAAATCTAGCATATAGTCCAATACTAAACATAATATCAGGTCTAGTTGTTGTGAGGTATAATAAACTACTTATCATACACCTATAAATCTTTTGATTAAAACATTCTCCATTAATGTCCATATCTAATTTTGTAGAAGTGCTCATTGGTGTATTAATAGCTTTAGCACTATTCATGTTAATTTGTTTCAATAGATCTAAAGTATACTTAGTCTAGCTAATAAAGATTCCATCACTTAATTGTTTAATTTATAATCCTAAAAAAAAGATTAATTCACCCATTAAGCTCATTTCAAACACTTGACTTGTACTTTTGACAAACAATTCACACAAAGATTCATTTGAAGAAAAAAAATGATATCATCAACATATATTTGGATAATGAGAAAATTATTTTTAAAATATTTAATAAACAATGTAGTATCAACTTTGTCTTTCATAAAACTATTTTGAATAAGGAAAGAACTAAGCCTCTCATGCCAAGCCCTAGAGACTTGTTTTAATCTATAGAGAGCCTTAGACAACTTAAACACATGATTCGAAAAAATAGCATTCTCAAATTCAGGTGATTGTTCAACATAAACTTCTTTGGAAATAAAGCCATTGAGAAAAGCACTTTTAATATCCATTTGAAATAACTTAAAATTAGTAAAACTAGCATTGGTAAGGAGAATCCTTATGGCTTCATGTCTAGCCACAAGAGCGAATGTTTCTTCATAATTGATTCCTTCTTCTTAGTTAAAACCTTTGACCACTAGTCTAGCCTTATTTCTAACCACGATACCAAGTTTATCTTACTTATTTATAAAGACACATTTAGTACCAATTACCAAATGGTCACTAGGTCTAGGAATAAGCTTTCACACCTCATTTCTCTTAGATTGATTTAATTCTTTGTGCATTATAAAAACCCATGAATCATCTTTAAGGGTTTCGTCAATGCATTTAGGTTTAATTTGAGATAAAATTGATGCATTCACACAAAAATTTTTAAAAGAATAGCGAGTTTGAACACCTTTTAATGTGTCTCCAATAATTAGCTCCTTAGGATGAGCATCTACATACTTCCAATCCTTAGGTAAGGATTCTTTGGAAGAATATGCATCTAAGTTGCTTGGGTGAGGAGAGTGTTTATTCAAATTTAAAGCATCAAACTCAAAATCATCATTAAAATTATTTTTCTTAAATTTAGGAAGCTCAATAAAAATAATATAAATTGATTCCTCTATAACCAAAGTTCTTTTTTTAAAGATACAAAAAACTTTAGAAATAGAGGAATAACCAAGAAAAATGCCTTCATCGGATTTAGCATCAAATTTTCCTAATACATCTTTTTCATTTAAAACAAAACATTTACAATTGAAAACTTTAAAATATGAAATATTGGGTCTTTTATTGTTCCACAATTCATAGGGAGTTTTAGAATGTAATGGTCTTGCGAGAACCCTATTCATGACATAGCATGCCGTGTTAACGGTTTCGGCCCAAAAATATTTGGGTAGACGATGATTGTTTAACATGATTTTTACCATTTCGTGTAAACTCCTATTTTTTCTTTTAACTATTACATTTTGTTGTGGATTTCTTGGAGTAGAGAAATTATGGTTGTACCCATTTGACTCACAAAAATTTTGAAAATCACGGTTTTGAAATTCACTACCGTGATTACTATGAATAGATGAAATCATAAAACCCTTTTCATTTTGAATAAGTTTATAAAATTTTGAGAAATATTTAAAACAATTACTTTTGTGAGCCAAGAAGTATGTCCAAGTATATCTACTAAAATCATCAATAATTACAAAGGTATATTTATTACCTCCTAGGCTTGTTGTATCAATTGGTCCAAATAAATCCATATGTATCAATTGTAGTAGTCTAGAAGTGCCAAGTATTCATCATTATCATCGTCATTACTTGAGTTTTCACTAAAGTGGCATTCTTTGGTTCTAAGTGTCATGTCCTTCTTGTTCTTTGGAAGATTGTTCTTAAGTTCATCATGTGCTATACACGTCATTTCATAGGTTATCAAGGACCCGATAAGTTCTTCAAGCGGAAAGTTATTAAGATTTTTTGCTTCTTGTATTATCGTTACTTTAGGATCCCAACATTTTGAAAGGGATCCTAATATCTTGTTAATAAGTTCAAAATTAGAAAAACTTTTACCAAGTGCTTTTAGACCATTAATGACATTTGTAAAATGGGTGCACATGTCTCCAATAGTCTTATTTAGTTTCATACGAAACAACTTATAGCTATGAACCAAAAAATTAATTTTTGACTCTTTGACCCTACTTATGCATTCGTGTGTGACTTCAAGTGTATGTCAAATCTTATGTGTAGTTTCATATATAGAAACTTGATTAAATTCGTTTTCATTAAGTGCACAAAATAAAGCGATCGTTGCTTTAGCATTCAAAGAGAAAGTCTTCTTTTCCAAATCATTCCATTTGTTTATTAGTTTGGAAGACTTCTCAAAACCACTTTCAACAATGTTCCATAAATCAAAATCAATAGAAAGTAAGAAGATTTTCATTCTAGTTTTCTAATACGTGTAGTTCATCCCATTAAACATAGGAGGATGAGTAATAGAAAGACCCTCTTGGTTGCCAGCAAAAGCCATCTCTCTTGGGTATTAAACCAAAAGGAGATAAACCTCACTATGATATCAACTGTTAGGATTGAGTCGGCACTAAGAGGGGGGGTGAATTAGTGCTTACGAAAAAAAACGTCGGTTTTGAAAACTTTGTTTGATGTAATCATATTAGAAAGACGTTTAAACTTAAAACATTTGCAAGAGTAGTAATGAGTGTAGGGAAATCTAGGGGCGACATCATATGCATAGCAGAAGAACATAAAACTAAATCCCTAAATTTTTCAAAAATGTGTTTGTCGTCGTACGAAGATTGGTGCACAAAATTCACGAAACTTCAAAGCCACATGTGAGATAGATTGTGTTTTACCTAGAGAGATTGTATATCCTTGAATCCTTGTAGATCTGTAGGAAAGGATGAATAAAGTCAAGCGCCCTCCTCTCTAGTAGTGATCCACATAGTTGGGCTACGACGACGCTCATCAAATCTCCAGGCCTGTTATTTGAGGAGAAGAAGGGGAGGAGAATAGAATATGATAACCCAAAGAGGCTCTAGCCTATGAACTTTTGGTTTCCTCCTATTTATAGAAGTCCCCTATTAACTTAACCATAATGGATACTATCCTATTGGGTATTGGATCTCCATCCAACTACCCAATCCTCTTAGATTAGTGGATCTCTATCCAATAATCTCTCATTGGCACTTATTGGATCTCATCCATAGGATCTAATAATTCAGGAGCTTATTGGATATCCAATAAGATAGGGGCACTAGCAGATATCTTATATCTGAACCTTTACTTATCACAATACTTACCATATATGTGTGACCCTCTAGGCCCAATATCGAGCTGGTCGTGAGTCATACTTATCAGAACTCCTTCTGGCTCAATGAATTATTATTTCTATAATAATTCACTCGACTCATCGACTACGGATGTACTAGGCCACTACGCCGCAGTCCCCAAACGATACAAGGGAATCTAATCCATTGGATCTATCTATCCTCAATTATCATGTACCTATAGTCCCTCATCCATCTAATATCTTAGAGACCATATACCGAGCATGGTGCTGTCAAACCCATATGGTTTCTACTCGAGTCTTGCTCTAATCGGATTCTCTTGGAGAACTCTTTCTCTCTCAATCCGAATGACCATGGCTAGGGATTTGTATGAGCAAGAATACATGGGTTATTCCTATTATGACACCGAGAGTGGATGATCCTTAATCGACATTCACTTTCACTCGTAATGTTGACTACCACTCCCGATGATCGGCTATGCTAAATCTGGAACATCCAAACCTATAAGTATGATATCAAAGAGTGGAGCACTCATATAGGATATCCTTGGTATCTCAAGTCTAAGGACAAGGTACACCATTGGGACAATAGAATCACTGTTTGATAATGAGGTATCATTTACCATCTAGCATTCTATGAGCAGATCAATCAGTGAAGTCATTCTCCAATGAGCACTTGTATTATATCCTTAGTGTCCCCACATGAGTAGCTATGAGATCAATTGCCTCCATCATATGGATCGATATACAACACACCAGTCTATTTGGTTATCTCAATGTTCCTCTCGAGTAACCTATGACCAGGATTATTTAGGGTTTGTATTTAAGGCTGAATCGGTCTCATTATCATGATCTTATCATGATCTAATTCTCATTACACAGATCCATGGACATCACAATATATATATGTTTATACACAACAAGCAATATAAAGTAATAAAATACCAAATAATAATAAAAAGAAAAAAGACTACATGTCAAGTTATACGTGCCATCACTCATGTGATTAGCTTGCAAGACACCTATGACTAGTAATCTCTCACTTGACCTAAAACCAATCACCTCTGTGTCTAATCCCCATCAAACCCTTGTGACGCTCAAAGACAATATGAGACAACAACTTCATTAGTAGATCTGCAATATTATCTTCGGATGAAACTCTTTCCACTACTATATCTCCTCGGGTCACGATATCTTTGATTAGGTGGAACCTCCTCAGAACATGCTTAGACTTCTGATGAGACCTAGGTTCCTTCGTTTCAGCAATCACCCTATTGTTGTCGTAATATATGAGAATCGGCTCCTCGCTGCTCAATACAACTCCTAGATCTGTGATGAACATCTTTATCCATACTCCCTCCTTTGTTGCCTCTACTACAGCAATGTACTTTGCCTCCGTAGTTGAGTCAACAATAGTATCTTGCTTGGAACTCTTCCAGCATACTACTCCTCCATTCAAGGTATACACATACCTCGAATTTGACTTGCTATCATCGACATCAGATGAGAAACTCAAGTTTATGTAGCCTTCAACTCTGAGGCTACTACCTTCATATATCAGTAAAGGATCCTTAGTCATTCTCAAGTATTTAAGGAGACACTTTACTACTTTCTAGTGCTCCAAGCCTAGATCTGCTTAATACATGCTCATGACACTGAGAGCATATGCTATATCAAGCCTGGTATATAGCATGACATACATGATAGACTTTATTACTGAGGTATAGGGTATCCTATCTATGTTTGCCTTTTCTTCAGGAGTCTTTAGGGACATAATCCTAGAAAGTGATATCCCATGTCTTATCGGTATGAGACATCTCTTGAAATTTTCTATGTCAAATCTTTTTTAAATGGTGTCTATATACCTAAATTGGAACAAGCCAAGTATCCTCTTGGATCTATCTCTATAGATCTAAATCCCTAAGATATAATATGCTTCCCGTAAGTCCTTCATAGAGAAGTGTCTAGATAACTAAGCTTTTACTGTGGATAGCATTTCTACTATTAGGACCGGAGCGGCACTAAGAGAGGGACAAGCCAAGTATCCTCTTGGATCTATCTCTATAGATCTAAATCCCTAAGATATAATATGCTTCCCGTAAGTCCTTCATAGAGAAGTGTCTAGATAACTAAGCTTTTACTGTGGATAGCATTTCTACTATTAGGACCGGAGCGGCACTAAGAGAGGGGGGTGAATTAGTGCAGCGGTAAAGAACAATAAACTTTCGACGATTTAAACACTTTCGGAAACTTCGTACGATAAAAGCAACGTTTCGCTTGAAACCGTTTCGATTGTGCTTTAACTTAAAGGCAGTAAGCTATTGAAGGGGTTTGCAGTAAAGTAATAGCAGGAAGTAAATGCAAACCAGAGAAGACGGTAGTTTATAGTGGTTCGGTCAATCGTGACCTACATCCACTCCTCCGATTCCTCTTCCGTCGAGGCCACCGACATCCACTAATGATCTTCCTTTACTAGGCAAAGATCAACCTCCTTCTTACACCCCTCTTACAACCTCTTACAAGTGGTTCACCCTTTTAAAAAGATTTCAATGAAAGAAAGGAGTGAACACTCAAGCTATTGAAAAACAAGACTTTTCCTAAAGCTTTTCTCAACTTCTAGCTTCTCAAAAGGTTATCTTCTATGCTGAGAATTGGGAGGTATTTATAGACCCCAAGAGGATTCAAATTTGGGCTCCAAAAATTTGAATTCTCTTAGGTTCCCGATGCTGGAGGTGCCACCGCCCAGCCAGGAGGTGCCACCGCCCAGCTCTCGGCCACTGGGCGGTGCCACCGCCTAGTGTAGGCGGTGCCACCGCCTACCCTAATTCAGCTCACTGGTTGGGCTCCAAAATTGGCCCAAACCAGTCCGAACTTGGGCCGAATTGGCCCCTACTTGGGTCATAGGATTAACACCTAATCCTAGCCCTAATTAACATGCTAACTACAAATTTAAAGACATTTCTTAAGCTATTACAAAGTCCACGAGTCAAGACTTCTTCCGACGAGCTTCCGGCGAACTTCCG
>LVTN01001125.1:71150-83948 GCA_001649415.1 Musa itinerans
GATGCTGTTGAATCTCGGATTTTGATGATGAAACCAATTGATAAGTGTTTATGTTTTAATCTGTGTTTTGAGTGACGCAGGATGCTTCGATCAAGATGAGACAATTAAAGTAGGAAGAATCATGTTGTGCCAAGGGAAAACATGTTAGAAGATTGGACGTCGGGCCGAAGGAACGGTCGACGTATCGACAGAAGGCTTCAGGCCATGGATTCGGGCATCGAGCCAAGAAGAGCGGATATTATGCCAAGGATATCGGAGTTGCAGAGTCAACTGGCCGATTGGGCATTAGGCCATGAGAGAGGACGATGCGCCGAGGAATCAGACGAAGCATCGAAGAACCAATGACATGCGAGACAACTTGATTAATGCTTAGTATTAATTGTCTAGATCAAAGTGTGGTTTTACATATGCAGGATTAACTACGAAAGTAAGGCATGAAGCAAAATGAAGTCCTGGAGTCAAGGACCTGATTTCGTTGGGAGTTCGAGAGTTCGTCGGAAGTTTTGTCAGAAGTAGTCGAGAAATCTCGGAGCTTGCTAGAGAAGCTCGTCGAAACTCGCCAAGAAGATTATCGTGAAGTCCAGGAGCTTGTTGGGAGTCCGCCGGAACATTGCCGAGAGATCATTGGAAGTTCGCCGGAAGATCGCCGAAAGCTCGCTAGAAGAATAGACTTACGGACTTGTTTTAGCTCAAATTATGTCTTAGATTTCATAGTTAGTAAGTAATTGGGTTTGGATTTGGGCCAACCCAATTAGGGGCCAGCTAGGCCCATGTAAGGACTGTATTGGGCCCAATGAGAGGCCCAAATAGTGCCCCAAGAAGTCTCACCATCGTGGCATAGTCTTCGAGACTATCAGATGGTGGTACCGCTAGTCTGGGCGGTTGTACCGCCCCTGCCAAGGTGCCAGGCAGTGGTACCACCCAACATTGCCCCCCACAAAGCGGTGGTACTGCTAGATTGGGTGGTGGTACCACCCAACACTGCCCCCCAAGCGGTGGTACCGCTAGACTGGGCGGTGGTACTGCCCAGGGCAGTGTCAGTGTCAGACTGACACTGGGCGGTGGTACCACCCAACGCAGGTGATGGTACCGCCCGTGCCTGGTGAACCAGGGATGAATTGTTTTTAGGCTCAAAGTTTGAATCAACTTGAAGCCTATAAATACCCCTCTCATCCCTGGTTAAAGAACACAAGCATATAGAGTTTAAAAGTAAAGAAACACTGTAGAAATCTCTTGTGAAAATCCTCCTTAAGTTCTAAGTGTTAGAATTCTATAAGAGGCGTGTGAGTGCTTGTAAGGGTTGTCTCCTAAACTCAGTAAAAGGAGAAGAGGGGTGTAAGGAGGTTGATCTTCGCCTAGTAAAGGAAGATCGTTAGTGGATGCCGGTGGCCTCGACGAAAGAGGAATCAGTGAAGTGGATGTAGGTCACGATGACCGAACCACTCTAAAATTGCCGTGTTCTCTGGTTTGCATTTTATTCTTGCCATTTACATACTGCAGACTACTCTACTTAGTTAGTCATAATGCTTCCATATGTTTTCAAGTTAAGTTTCCGAAATCGGTTGTCAATGTAAACGATTTTTATCGTATAAAGGTTTTTTGAACCGATGTAATTTACCGCTGCACTAATTCACCCTCTCTCTTAGTGCCGACCCTTATCCTATCATATTCTCCTTTTGATAGACTCAGGAGAGAACCTTTGCAACCCCACTCACTTCTCTCTTAAATAGAAATCAACACTTAAACTAGAGGAGAAGAACTCTCACAATATTATAATAGAGTTTTCCCTTGTTTTTGTTCTCAGTTCTTATATTTGCTGAGCAGGGATAAGAGGGGAATTTATAGGCCCCAAATTGATTCAAACTTGGAGCCAAAACTAGTCTCATCCCGGGTCTTTGAGGTACTAGCGGTACCACCGCCCAGTTTAGCGGTACTACCACCTAACAGAGCTTTTGAGACTGGATCTAGGTAGTACCACCACCCAATCTGGGTGATATAACCACCTGACAAAGCCTCGAAGACCGAACTCTAGTGGTACCACCGCTTGATAGGGCGGTACCATCGCCCAAACCACCTAGGAGGATGAGCCTCAAGCGATTCCACTACCTAGTCTAGGCAATGCCGTCGCTTGATGTGGCTCTAAGTGGTTGAATGGGCCATCCAATCGGCCCAATTCAGCCCTATTAAAGGCCTAGTTGGCCTCTAATTAAGTTAGTAGGATTTTTTTCCAAAACTAACTTGAATTGAAACCCTAACTATGACAATTAAGGCTAGACAATTATAATGCAAGCAATCTTATTTATTCGGCACGTAAATTGTTCATTCGAACTCTTGGTGAACTTTCGATGAACTCCCGATGATCTTGTAGTGAGCTTTTAGCAAACTCCTAATAAACTTCCAATGGGCTTTCGACAAACCCCCAGTCAATTTTCGGCGAGCTTTCACTGCATCGTCCAATCTTTCGATGTATCCCCTAATTCATTTGGCCCTATGCCCGACCATTGACTTTGGCCCAATTTAGATTCTTCTTTAATCATTTTGACTATCTCATGATTGTAGTTAGTCTTGCATCACTTATCTCAACACATGGATTATATTATTAATTCACTAATTGATTTAATCATCAAAATCCGAGATTCAACACTTATCATTTCTTGTAAACTCCTATTTTTTCTCTCAGCAGCTTCATTTTGTTAAGGATTTCTTGGAGTAGAGAAGTTGTGGCTATACCTATTTAAATCATCGAAGTTTTTAAAATCATGAACTTGAAATTCACCACCATGGTCACTTCGAATAAAGGCAATAATAAAATATTTTTCATTTTGAACTAATTTATAAAATTTTAAAAAACATTTATAGTATGAAATTTTTATTAGTTAGACTAAGTATGCTTTAGATTTATTGAAATGATTTAATATGGATAGTGCTAAAGCTATTAATATACCAATGAGCATTTTTACAAAATTAGATATGGACATTAATGAAGAATGTTTTGGTCAAAAGACTTATAGGGGTATGATAGGTAGTTTATTATATCTCACAGCAACTAGACCCGATATTATATTTAGTGTTAGACTATCTGCTAGATTTCAATCTAATCCTAAGCAATCTCACTTAAAAATTATTAAAAGGATTTTTAGATACCTAAAAGGAACTAATATAGGATTATAGTATCTAAAATCCAAAAACCTTGAGTTACTTGCTTATGTCGATGGTGATTTTGCTGATTGTCAAATAGATAGAAAAAGCATATCTAGAATATGTCAACTCTTAGGTCATGCACTTGTCTCTTTGTTTTCTAAGAAACAAAACTCGATTGCATTATCTACAACAGAAGCTGAGTATATAGCAGCAAGTGCATGTTGTTCATAAGTTATATAGATGAAAAAATATTAGAAGATTATGAAATTCACTTGAAAAACATACCTATAAAATATGATAATACTAGTGCGATATGTTTAACAAAAAATTTGATTCAACATTCTAGAACTAAACATATTGACATTAGACATCATTTTATTAGAGATCATATTAATAATCATGATATATCTTTAGAATTTATTGATACTTGGCTGATATTTTTATAAAACCTTTAAATAAGGTACAATTTGATTTTATTAGAAGAGAATTAGGCATATTAAATATTTAGAATGCATGAATTCCTTTATATATTTTTTGGATTTCTCGACTTTTGGAAATTGAGCTTTCTCTTTATCGAGATCATTTCCTATCACCATCTTGAAGTTTTATGGATTTTTGCTATACTTGATCTTTTATGTGATAATTATTTCCTATGAATCCTTCTATTTATAAGAAAAGGGATTTGATTCATGAATTTTTAGTATGCACATTTTGATGAATCCTTTCTCCTTGTAAAAGTAGAAGTTTGATTCAATAAAACTTATTTTTTTTATGAATTTGATTTGGTTCAAATCCTTTTATGGATTTGGTTCTTGATTTGTCTTGTGATGAATGAATTCCTCCCTTATTATTCTTCCTCTTCTTCTTATTATGACAAAAGGAAGAAAGAAACTTGCACATCATAAGAAGTAGTAAAAAGTGCTTACACATCTAAAGCAAAAATGCTAGCTTGCCCATTTTAAGAAGCAAAAGTAGTTATTATGCAAAGTCTTTGCTTAACTTCTCATTTCATAAATTTGCTAGCTTGGATAAATTGGTGTAAAACTTAAGTTTTATAATTGATGTAAGGGGAAATAAACTATAATATTGTATTCTTCCCTTCTTTTTGACAATAACAAAGGGGGACAAAGTATTGCTAGCTTACACATTTCAAGGAGAAAACTTGCTAGCTTGCATATTTCAAAGAGAAGAAAACTTGCTAGCTTACATGTTCTAAAATGATGTGAAATTTGCTAGCTTGCATGTTATAAAATTATTCTCCTTTTTGTTGATGACAAAGGAGGAGAAATGATGAATATTTGGAATCATGCCAAAATAAGGTTGAATGTGGTATCATGCATGAAGTGAGAAATGGTTAAAAAATGCTTTAGTATCATGTATGTTATGTTAAATTCAGTATCATGCATGAAGTGATAAATGGTGCTTTAGTATCATATATGTTATGCCAAAAATGATTGAAAATATGAATGCTTTAGTACCATGAATATAATGTCAAAATGATGTTAATTTTGCTATCATGCATGAAGTAATGAATTCTTCAGTATCATATAGGTCATGTCTAAAGCGATGTTGATTTATTATCATGAAGTGATGAAATTGTGCATACTATGCTTTGATGACTTGAAACTATAATGATGCATAATGTATCTCAATATGTCATATAGATAGAGGGAGTTAAGGTTAACTCTGTCATCAATTGATTATCATCATCAAAAAAGGGGAGATTGTTGATTATCATCATCAAAAAAGGGGAGATTGTTGAATCTTGGATTTTGATGATGAAATCAATTAGTAAATTAATGATCTAATCTATGTGTTAAGATAAGTGATGCAGGACTAACTACGATCATGAGAAAGCTAAAATGATTAAAGAAGAATTGAAGTTGGGCCAAAGTCAATGATTAGGCATCAAATCCGGGGATACACCGAAGGATCATCGATGAAGTGAAAGCTTGCTGGAAGTTCGCCGAAAGCTCACCGGAAGTTTGTCGGGAGTTCATAGAAAGCTCATCGAAAGATCATTGGGAGTTTGCCGAAAGTTCATCGAGAGTTCGGATGAACAATTGACATGTGGACAACTAGGATTGCTTACATTGTGATTGTTTAATCTTAATTATTGCAGTTAGGGGTTCAAATTAAGTTAGTTTTAAGTGAAATCCTACTAACTTAATTATGGGCCAACTAGGCTCAAATTAGGACTAAATTGTACCTATTGTTTAGCCCATTCAGAGATCCTTAGCTGTTTTAGGATTAAGAGCAGAGGGGGGGGGGGTGAATTAGTGCAGCGGAAAAATCACTGATTTAAGAAAATATTCATTTCGATTAAATCCATTTCGGAAAGATATTAAACTTGAAGGCATTCATAAGAGTGTAAAGAGAAAGTTAAGGAATATTGTAGTAATATAAATTACTCAAATAGAAATGCAAACCAGAATTTAGAGTGGTTCGGTCGTTGTGACCTACAGCCACTTCCGATTCCTCCTTCGATGAGGTCACCGGCTTCCACTAATGGTCTTCCTTCAATAGGCGAAGACCAACCACCTTTTACAGCTCTTTCTCCTTTTACCAGGTTTAGGAGATAACCCTTACAAGCCTCACTCCTCTTTCTTGGATGGTTATAAAGCTAAGAGAGGGAGGGGAGGACTCTGTCTCACTTTTACAATACTTTAACACCCCAAGATTCAAGATTATGTTAAAACATTTATGCCCTTTTATATAGAAAAGGGTGGGATATTTATAGGTCCCAATGGTTTTAGAATTGGAGCCAAAAGTGTCATATGCTCGAATTTTGGGATACTGGCGGTACCACCGCTTGACACTTAACATTGGGCGGTATTGTTGAATCTCAGATTTTGATGATGAAACTAATTGATAAGTGTTTATGATTTGATCTATGTCTTGAGTGATGCAGGAAGCTTCGATCAGGGAGAGATAATTAAAATAGGAGGAATTGGATATTAGGCCGGAGTAAACATATTAGAAGATTGGACGTTGAGCCGGAGGATCGGTCGTCGTGTCGGCAGAAGGCTTTGGTCTATGAATCAGGCATCGAGCCAAGAAGATTGAACATTGCGCTAAGGAGATCAGATATTGTGAGAAGACAATATGTTGATTAAGCAATACGCCAAAGGAGATGACGATGCGCCGAAGGATCGGACGAAGCGCTAGTAGAACCAATGACATGCCAGACAATATAGGATTCGCTTGTAATCAATTATATCTAGATCAAGTTAGTTTAGAATGTAATTAGACCAACTCAATTAGGGGCCAACTAGGCCTAAGATTAGGCTGTGTTGGGCTAAGTGAAAGGCCCAAATAGTGACCCAACAAGTGGCACCATCATGGCATAGTCTCCAAGACTGTGTCAGGTGATGGTACCGTCAGACTGGGCAGTGGTACCGCCTAGTGTCAGTGCTACAGGCGGTGGTATCGCTAGGACCCGAGAAACCCAGGATGAGACCTTTTTTGGCTCTAATTTTGAAGCCAATTGAGGGCTATAAATACCCCTTACATCTCAGCTAGAAAGGTAGGAGAAGTGATAAGAACTAATCTAAAACTATAGTGAAATAGCTTACAAAAGTTGAGAGTTCACCTCCATCGTTTCTATGTGTTAAAGTTTGTAAAAGGAGAGTGAGCCACTTGTGAAAGTTCTGTAAAGGGGTGATTGATCATTCCCTTCAAGAAAGATCAATAGTGGAAGCCGGTGACCTCATTGGAGGAGGTATCAGGAGTGGATGTAGGTCGGATGACCGAACTACTATAAAATTGGCATGTTTTTCTCTAGTTTGCATTTCTATTTTGAGCAATTTACTTTATTGCAAACTACTTTACTTACTTACTGCCTTCAATACATTTACGAACATGCTTTCAAGTCAAGTACATTTTCGAAATTAGTTTTTAATCGAAACAAAATTTTCAAATCGATATTTTTACCACTGCACTAATTCACCCCCCCCTCTTAGTGCTAGCTCGTTCCTAACAATTGGCATCAGAGCCTCATTCTTTCTCATTTGTTTTAACACCCAAAGAGAAATGATTCTTTTTGGCTTTCAAGATAGTAACTCTCTCATTCTTCCTCCCATGTTTAATGGGATGGACTACACTTATTAGAAAACTCGAATGAGAGTTTTCTTACTTTCATTGAATCTCGATTTATGGTATATAGTCGAATTTGATTTTCAAAAGTCTTCTCTTCCAATGAATAATTGGAATGAGTTGGAAAAGAAGACTTTCTCTTTAAATACAAAGACTATGAATGCCTTGTTTTGTGCCTTAAACAAAAATGAATTCAATCGGGTTTCTACTTGCAAAATAGCTTTCGATATTTGGCATATTATTGAAACCACACACGAAGGTACTAGTAGAGTAAAAGTTTCGAAGAGTAATCTTTTGATGCATGATTTCGAGTTGTTTCGAATGAAGCCGAGCAAAACTATTGTTGACATGTACGCCTACTTTACAGATGTCATCAATAGTTTAAAAGCTCTTGGCAAATATTTTTTAAATTTTGAACTTATTAACAAGATATTAAGATCCCTTCTAAAAAGTTGGGATATGAAAGTAACTGCAATACAAGAGGCAAAAGATCTTAATAATTTTCTACTTGAAGAACTTTTTGGTTCATTGATGATATATTAAATGATGCATAATGCGTAAAATAAACATGAGAACAACCTTCCAAAGAACAGGAAGGACTTGGCACTTCGAACAATAGAAGACCCCTCGAGTGAAAGCTCAAGTGATGGTGACCTTGAACTCCTCACATTAAAGCTTAAAAAATTCTTAAAACAAGAATCAAAGAAAAAAAATAAACTTAAAAAGAACGCAACTACTTGCTATGAACGCAAGAAGAACGAAGCACTTTGGGATGAATCGAGCTTATCTAAAGATGAGGAGCAAACCAACAAAAGTGAGGTGGCAAACTACGCCTTAACGGCTTTCGACAACAAGGTAATCAAAATCCCCTTAGTTTACTTTGAAATTACTTGATATTTTTCATGAGTTATTTTTAATTTAGTTTAGAAAATTTATATAATTTTTTTTTTTAATTGCATGTTTAATGATGTAATCATGCTTATCTTTCTAGTAATTTTGAAAAATGATCATGACAATTGCATGTTTTATGAAAATACAATAAAATGTTAATCTAATGCTTGTATACCTAGTAAGATTAATCTTATGTATGTGTTTAAGAAGCAAGAATTTGTATTTTGATGATTTCCATATAGCTTTTTGATTTTGATTAAAGATGCCTTATGTAACCATGCTTGATAATCTAATAATGCATAATGAGTTTATATTTCAAAATTATGTATGATGATTTTTGTGATTCATGACTTATTGATATTGGTTGCAATGAAAGTTGCTTTTTCGATTTTAAATAAGATGGATGATTTTCATATAAAAAAACTTGAGCATATTTATATGAAATCAATCACATAAAATGAAACACATAAAAAGGAAAATAAATTATCATTAGAATAAAAATGATGAATCGAATCTCTTGTTTGAAGAAGCCTTATGTTTAATGTGTTAAACTTTTTTGGCCTTGATGTTTTTTATGACAAAATTTATTTTTTGATCCAAAATGTTGATGCATATTTTTATTCGCTATTAAAAGACAAAGGCATGCTTGTATGAAACAAACAACTTAAAATAAAATACATAAAAAGGGAATACATTTTCCATCTCTATCTTATTATTTTTTCGATAAAAGATTAATGAATCCATGTATATTATGCTTTTGTGAATCTCATGGACTATGAAAATGATTTGATGAATTTGAATAAACTTTGTCAAAATCATAATTTATAACTTGAAATTGTTTATGAATCAAGATCTCTTATGTGTTCTTTTATCATTCCTTCTTATTGAGATTTATCTAAATGAATCATTCACAAATTGATCTTTCTTGATCTTTCATCTTTTTCATGTCATGATTTTTTTATGATTATCTTTATATTTATGTGATGCTTTGAGCATTGATGTAAGAAGGAAATGAATTGCATCATTAAAAAAATTATCCTCCTCTTCTTTCTTGACTCTAGCTCAACACCTGCTGCATGTCTTACTGCCATCGTAGTTAATCCTGCACAATTATCTCAACATATAGATTAGATAAACAAATGACAATTGACTTCATTATCAAAATCTGAGATTCAACAAGAGACTATGCCATAATGGTTTCACTTGTTTGGTTACTGTTTGGGCTTTCCACTTGGCCCAACATAGCCCAAACATGAGCGTAGTAACATGATCTAATTCTTCATGATATGATTTTTCTTTGTAAAATTCCTTGTATTCATGAAGTATATCTCATCACCTAATTTTTCTTAATATATTTCATGTGATGATTTAAAAAATAATGTAGTGGGAAAAGTTTTGCATATTAAGGGAGATAGTTTAGTTAACTTGGATAAATTGGTGTAAAACTTACTTGACATGCTTTCAAACACTTACATTGTTGAATGATTATCCTTTTTGCCTATGACAAAAAAAAATGATGAATGTTTGGTACCAACAATCATGAAGTAATAAATGCTTAAAAATATTGATTTAATGTTTGGTATCATGAATGCTTTAAATGATGAATGTTTGGTATCATGATCAAAATGTTGATAAATGCTTAAAAATTTTAATGTCTTAGTATCATGTATAATATACTCATAGTGATAATTGATTTACTTTTTTTTGGTATCATGCATGAAAAATGAAATGTAAGGTTTTGAAATTGTGTATGTTTTAATGATGCACAAACATATTAAAATAAGAATGGTACTTTACCTTTGTTATGATTTGGAAATTGATGTAAAGGGAAAAGAATTACAACATTGTATTTTTCCCTTCATTTTGACAATGACAAAGGAGGAGAAATATTGCTAACTCAAGATGCAAAATTTAGAAACTTTCACTTTGCAAAGGAAGCAAACATTGCAAAGGAAGCAAAAATTTACAAGCTTGCAAATTGCATGGAGAAAGAAGTGCTCTCTTGCCTATCTCAAGAAGCAAAACATGCTAACTTGCACATCTAACAAAATTTACAAACTTGCAAAACTCAAAATTATTGCTAGCTTGTATGATGATAAAACTTAAGATTATATTTATAATGCAATGATTTGAAACTTGCTAAATGCACTTCTCCTTTTTGTTGATGATAAAGGGGGAGAAGTTATGATGACAATCATGCATATAATGATGTATTGTAAATTTGATTATGCATGATTTTATGATAACATTCTTGATTTAATTTGTTTTGACTTGAATTCAATTTGAATTCAAGAGTTCTATTAATATAGCATATTGATAGGGGGAGTTAAGGTTAACTTCGTCATCAATTGGTTGTCATCATCAAAAAGTGGGAGATTGTTGAATCTTGGATTTTGATGATAAAACCAATTGATAAGTATTTATGATTTGATCTATATTTTTAGTTACGCATGAAGTTTCGATTTGGGAGAGACAATTAAAGCAGGAGGAATCGGATGTTGGGCCGGAGCAAATATGTCAAAAGATTGGACGTCAAGGAGGGTCGGTCGATGTGTCGGTAGAAGGTTTTGGTATGTGAATTCGGGCATCGTGCCAAGAAGATCGGACGTTGTGCCAAGGAGATCATATGTTATGAGAAGACAACATGTTGATTGGGCAATACACCAAAGGAGAGGACGATGCGCCGAAGGATCGGACGAAGCGCCGGTAGAACCAATGACATGTCGGACAACATAGGATTCGCTTGTAATCAATTATGTCTAGACCGAGCTAGTTTAGAGTCTAATTGAGTTAGTTTAGAATGTAATTAGACTAACTTAATTAGGGGCCAACTAGGCCTAAGATTATGTTGTGTTGGGCCAAGTGAAAGGCCTAAACAGTGACCCAATAGGTGGCACCATCGTGGCACTGTCTTCGAGATTGTGTCATGCGGTGGTACCGCCAGTCTGGGTGGTACACAGTCTTCTTGGCGGTGGTACCGCTAGACTAGGCGGTGGTACTGCTAGACTAGGCGGTGGTATTGCCTAGTGTTAGTGCTGTAGGCGGTGGTATCACTAGGACCCAGGAAACCCAGGATGAGACCTTTTTTGGCTCTAATTTTGAAGCCAATTGAGGGCTATAAATACTCCTTACTTCTCAGTTGGTAAGGCAAGAGAAATGATAAGAACTGATCCTAAACTATAGTGAAATAGCTTGCAAACGTTGAGAGTTCACCTCCATCATTTCTAAGTATTAAAGTTTGTAAAAGGAGAGTGAGCCACTTGTGAAAGTTCTGTAAAGGGGTGATTGATCTTTTTCCTTCAAGAAAGATCAATAGTAGAAGTTGATGACCTCATTGGAGGAGGTATCGGGAGTGGATCTAGGTCGGATGACCGAACCACTATAAAATTGGCGTGTTCTTCTCTGGTTTGCATTTCTATTTTGAGCAATTTACTTTACTACAAACTACTTTACTTGCTTACTACCTTCAATACATTTACGAATACGCTTTCAAGTCAAGCACATTTCCGAAATTGGTTTCTAATTGAAACAAAATTTTCAAACCAACATTTTTCCCACTACGCTAATTCACCCCCCCTCTTAGTATCAACTTGTTCCTAACAGGTACCACCGCCCAGTTTGGGTGGTATGACCACTTGACCGAGCTCGGTTCTATTAGAACCATAGCAGATTCTAAACTTGGGGTTGATCTCTTTAGGGGATCGGCCTCCTTGGAACTCTATAGGGGTTCCTCCCTCCAAGTTGCTGCTCAAAGGCTGCAGAAAAGATTCATCTATTGCCTATCAAAAGAGGAGGAATACATGGCTATTTATAAGGCTTCTAAACCCTAACTCCTAATAAGACTCCTACTCAAGACTCTTACTTCTAACCAACTCCTAATAGGACTCCTACTCAAGACTCTTACTTTTAACCAACTCCTAATAGGACTCCTACTTAAGACTCTTATTCCTTTACAACTCCTATTTCTTCTCTAAGAAACATCCTCCTAACCCTAGCCGGCCTCTTCACCTCTTTAATAAGGGTCGGCTTAGGTAGGTTTTACATGAATGTCTTTCTCAATTAGGACTCTCCTAGCTAGAGTCCTAACAGACCCGCCCTCTTCAAATCAGCCTTGTCCTCGAGGCTGACGATTTGGGAATTTGATCTTCAAGTCATCATAGTTCTCCCAAGTGGCATCTTCTGTTAATAGGTTCGCCCACTGTATTAGCACTTCAGTAGTGGGTCGTCGTCGTCGAGTCATGATCCGTCGATTGATAATGGCACTTGGTTGAGTCTGGAGTTCTCCTTGGATAGTCATATTTAGTGGGTGGCTTTGAGTTGTCTCCAAGCATCTGTTTACAACTTCCATCTAGCCATCGGTTTGTGGGTGATATGTCGTACTCCTTTTCAATTTAGTACCCTTATAGAGTAATTCTTTTGAGTCCCAATTGTAATGAGTCACAAAGCTTGGTGATTCCTCCAATTTTTTTTTTTTTTTGATCTTACTGGTCTCTGTATCTTCCTGTCATTCCCTCTTAATATCCTTAAGGAAGTCACAAGTTGAAAGTGAAATGACCGAAAATTCAGCTTGCTTGGGTAGCCATGAAAGCGCATCTGCAACAACATTCTCTTTCCCCTTTTTGTAAGTTATTTCATAATCATATCCAAGAAACTTTGTTACCCATTTTTGCT
>LVTN01001126.1:4678-42569 GCA_001649415.1 Musa itinerans
AATGATGAAATATTCATGATGAAAA
The DNA here is from genome assembly GCA_001649415.1 of Musa itinerans. Lineage (NCBI taxonomy): Eukaryota > Viridiplantae > Streptophyta > Magnoliopsida > Zingiberales > Musaceae > Musa > Musa itinerans. Next base: position 4,704 of record LVTN01001126.1, read on the forward strand.
ATTGTTTTGACATTCATAACTTGATGTTTCATCTTTGTTATCCTTTGTCATGATTTGAAAATTGCTGTAAAGGGAAAAAGAGATACAAAAATGTATTCTTCCCTTCTTTTTGACAATGACAAAATGGGAGCAAAACTTGCTAGAAAGCAAATTTGCTAGCTTGCACAAGTCAAGAAGAAGCAAAAATTTGCTAGCTTGCAAATTAAATGGAGAAAGAAGTGTTATCTTGCCTATCTCAAGAAGCAAAACATGCTAACTTGCACATCTAGCAAAATTGACAAATTTGCATATTTCAAGAAGCAAGAGTTGCTTTCTTGAACATCTCAAAACTGCTAGCTTGCATGTTCTAAAATGTTGTAAAAGTTGCTAGCTTGTATGTTGTAGAAAATGCTATCTTACTACCTTGCATATCTACAACTTGATAGCTTAAATGTTCTAAGCATGATGTAACACTTGCTAAATTTTCTAGCTTACAAATTGCATGATGAAAAAGCTTGATATTATGTTTTTCATGCAATGATTTGAACTTATTTCTAAACACATTAGAATTAGACTTCTCCTTTTTGTTGATGACAAAGGGGGAGAAGTATGACAATGTTATGCATGATGATGTGTTGCAAATATTAATTGATGAAATTTGCAATGACCTAAATTTGGCTTGAATTCAAGGTTCTATCAATATGCCATATTGATAGGGGGAGTTTGTTTAAACTCCGGGAGTTAAGATAAACTCCGTCATCGATTGGTTGTCATCATCAAAAAGGGAGAGATTGTTGAATCTCGGATTTTGATTATGAAACCAATTGATAAGTGTTTATATTTTAATCTGCGTTTTGAGTGACATTGGATGCTTCAATCAGGATGAGACAATTAAAGCAAGAAAAATCATGTTGGGCCCGAAGAAAATATGTCAGAAGATTAGATGTCGGGCTGGAGGTTCGGTCGATGTATCGACAAAAGGCTTTGGGCCATGGATTCGGGCATCGGGCTAAGAAGAGCGGATATTGCACTAAGGATATCGAAGTTGCGGAGTCAACTAGTCAATTGGGCAATAGGCCGCAAGAGAGGACGATGTGCCGAAGAATCGGACGAAGCGTCGAGAGACCAATAACATGTCGGACAACATGATTAATGCTTAATATTAATTGTCTAGATCGAAGTGTGTTTTACATGTGTAGGATTAACTACGATAGCAAGGAATGAAGCAAAATGAAGTCCCGGAGTCAAGGACGTGGTTTCGTTGGGAGTTCGAGAGTTCGTCGGAAGTTTTGGCGGAACTAGCCGAGAAGTCTTAAAGCTTGCTAGAGAAGCTCATCGTAACTCGCCAAGAAGATCATCATGAAGTCCAGGAGCTTGCCGGGAGTCCGCTGGAATAATTTCAAGAGATCATCGAAAGTTCGGTGGAAGATCGCTAGAAGAAACCAAGACAGAGATACTTGTTTAGCTTAGCAAATGTCTTAGGATTTGTAGTTAGCACATAATTGGGTTTGGATTTGGGCCAACCCAATTAGGGGCTAGCTAGGCCCATGTAAGGACTGTGTTGGGCCCAATGAGAGGCCCCAACAGTGCCCCAAGAGGTGACACATTCATGGCACAGTTTTTTAGACTGTGTCAGGCAGTGGTACTGCCAATCTAGGGGGTTGTACCACCCCTGGTAGGGTGCCAGGCAGTGGTACCGCCAGTCTAGGTGATGGTACCGCCCAACATAACCCCCTAGGCGGTAGTATCGCTAGACTAGGCAGTGGTACTGTCAGATTGGGCGGTGGTACTGCCTAGTGCAGTATTAGTGTCAATTGACATTGGAAGTGGTACCGCCCAACGCAGGCGATGGTACCGCCCGTGCTTGGGAAACCCGGGATGAGATGTTTTTATGCTCCAAGTTTGAATCAACTTGAAGTCTATAAATACCCCTCTCATCCCTGGTTAAAGCACATAAGCATAGAGAGATTAATAGTGAGAAAACGCTATTGCAATCATAAGTGAATCCCCTCCTCTAGCTTAAACTTAGATTTCTGTTTAGAGATGAGTGTGTATGCTTATAAGGGTTATCTCCTAAACACAGTAAAACGAGAAGAGGGATGTAAAAGGCGGTTGGTCTTTGACTATTGAAGGAAGACCGATAGTGGATGTCGGTGGCCTTGACGGAAGAGGAATCGACGGAGTGGATGTAGGTCATGACGACCAAACCACTATAAATTGGCATGTTCTCTGGTTTGCATTTCCTTGTGCAATTTACCTTACTGCAAACCTTCTTATCTGCTCATTACATTCTTGCAAATGTTTTAAGGTTTAATATCTTTTCGAGATCAATTTTATTGTACGAAAAGATTTAACAAAGTTGACATTTTTACCGCTGCACTAATTCACCCCCCCCCTCTTAGTGTCGGCTCTTGATCCTAATATGTTTGTCATCCTTCATATTTGACATATCATACTTGAAAATGGATGTCATGCCTTGACATCATTTTGATAAATACTTGGAATCATATTTTGAGAATGTTCGATCATGATGTACATGTTGATAAGTTTAATAAATTTAATTTATCGGTGTGATTCTTGAATTCAAAGGCCTTGAATTCAAGATTGTCTTTTCTCAAGTATGGCATATAGATAAGGGGAGTTAAGGTTAACTCCGTCATCAATTGATTGTCATCATCAAAAAGGGGGAGATTGTTGAATCTCGGATTTTGTTGATGAAGTCAATTGTCATTTGTTTATCTAATCTATATGTTGAGATAAGTGTGTAGGATTAACTACGATGGCAATAAGACATGCAGCAGGTGTTGAGCCGGAGTCAAGACTGAGATCACATTGTGGGTTCAAGAGTTCGTCAGAAGTCCGAACGGTCGTCGGAGGTTCTGCGGGAACAATCCGAGAAGTCCAGGAGCTTGCCAAAGAAGCTCGTCGGAACTAGCCAAGAGGATCGTCGCAAGTCCAGGAGTTCGCCGGAGCATCACCGAGGGTTCGTCGGATGTTCGCCGGAAGCTCACCGGAAGAAGCGATTGATGCACCGAAACACGATTTGCAGTATTAATATCTTTATTATCGTAGTTAGCATGAAGATTAAGTTAGGATTGGGAGGTGATCCCATTAACTTAATCTGGGGATTGAGCAGCCAATTCAACCCCTAAAAATATGGCCAGCGATGGCACCGCTTGGAAAGCAGTGCCCCAAGATTTCTAGGCGGTAGTACCACCTAGACTGGGCAATGGTACCGCTAGCAGTTAATGCTGCTAGTGGTGGTATCGCCCTTGTTAGGCGGTGGTACCGTCAGAGCTCGGTCTCCGAGTTCTGTCATGTGGTGGTATCACCTAGTGTTAGGTGTCAGATGGTGGTACAGCCAGGACCCTGAAAATCTGGGATCAGACATTTTTTGGCTCCAATTTTGAAGCCTTTGGGACCTATAAAAACCCCACCCTTTTCTGCATAAAAGGACACAAAAGTATTGAGATAATCTTGAGTTATTGGGGTATAAAAGTGTTGTAAACAAGTGCTAGAGTCCTCCTCCTCCCTTACTAAGTTTTGAGATCATTCAAGAGATGTGTAAGACTTGTAAGAGTTCTCTCCTAAACTCGTGAAAAGGAGAAAGCATTGTAAAGAGATGGTTGGTCTCACCTATTGAAGGAAGACCTTTAGTGGATGCCGGAGATCTCATCGGAGGAGGAATCCAAAAGTGGATGTAGGTCACATTGACCGAACCACTCTAAATTCTGGTTTGCTTTTCATTTGTGTAATTTATATTACTGCAAATCTCCTTAATCCTCTTTTGTACTTTTATGAAAGCTTTCAAGTTCATATTCTCTTCAAAACAGATTGAATCAAAACTATTTTTGTCAGAATCAGTTTTAATCGAAACAAATATTTTTCTGAAATTGGGAAAGTTTTCCGCTGTACGCACTAATTCACACCCCCTCTTAGTACCGCTCTTGATCCTAACAGGATGTAGCTGCAGTTGCTGCATGGGGTGAGAACGCTAGGGCTGGAAGGCGACTATGTCGACGTGGCTGCAGCTGCTGCGACCCAAGGGATGACTGCTGAGCAGTGGGGTTGCAGCTGCAATGATGGCAACCTACAGTTGTGGCAAAAGATGCTAAGCAAGGGGGAGCAGCGTTTGAAGCGACTGGGTTTGAGAAGAGGAATCGGTGGTGCGTGTGCTGCTGGGGTTGAGGCAGGGCAGCATAGTTGCTGCATGCGTTGCTGGAGGACGGCTGCGACCAAGGGGTTGGTCGTTGGCCGGGAGCAGCGGTGGCGGTGGTTGCTGGCCGGGAACTACGGTGGAGAAGAGGAATCGGCGGTGTCACTGTTGGGAACAAGAGCAATCGGTGATTTGCACTGTTTCTGTCACCATCGCAAGGGGGAGGCTGCGAGGATCATGGCTAGGCGGCAAGCGACGTCGTCGTTGGCTGGGCAGTAGCGGCGACGGTGGTGGCGACCAGCATTTGCAGCAGTAGAGGGACCAGCGACTGCGGCAGCAGAGGTGATTGCTCTGTTTCTATCACCAAGGATGCAGAGCAGGGGAAACGGGCTGTCGGGAAGCAGGGGCGGCGGTGCTAGAGAGGGGAAGGCTGGTGGCCGGGGAGCAGCAGCGGTGGTGGAGAAAGAGGCAACGAGGGTCGTCGCTCGCCGGGAAGTTACGATGCAGGAGAGGGGAAACATGGTGCTCTGTTTCTATCGCACCACAGCTGGAGCCGCTGGTGACGGCGGTGCGGCGGTGAAGAAGGAGGCAACAGTGGTGGTGCGATTGGGAGTAGCGTCACCAACAATTGCCGATGAGGGGAGGTCGAGCGGCTATGGCTGCGACCCAAGGGGTGGCAGGCAGCGGTGGAGAAGGCGGCAGCGGTGGTGGCTGCCTCGCCGAGGGCTAGGATCGACGAGGAGAAGATTGCGGCGACTGGCAGCGGTGGCGGCGCGGCTGGGAGCAGCATCACCAACGATCGCCGAGGGCTGCGATGGATGCTGGGCGAGGGGACTGCGGTAGTAGGGCTAGGATGGATGCTAGCAGCGTCATCTCCTAGCCAGGGAACAGCGGCGGCTGTGGTGGTCGCCGGCCGGGAAGCAACGACATCGGTGGAGAAGGCAGTGATGGTCGGTGGCCGAAAGCAGAGTTTCCTTCTCGAAGTGGTGGTCGGTGGCCGCCGGCTTATAACTACGACAACACTGCAGCGAGAACACCAAGGATCGGATGATAAGTCTCTTTGATCACTTCGAGGGGGTCAGCCTCCTTGATCACTTCGAGCGGATCGACATCCTTGATCGCTTCGAGAGAATCGACCTCCTAGGGTTTGTTCAAAGACTTAATAATATTTCATTGATTGATTCCGAAAAGAAAGGGTTACATAACTATTTATAGAGTTTCACCCAAAGTCCACTAAGACTTGGACTCTAATAATAAATAAATATTAAATAAACATCTACCTTATTCTAATTGAACCAAACCGACTCAATAAACAATTGAACTAAACAGACTCGATAAACATTATTCAAAAGCTCAAAAAAAGGATCCTAACAGGAATATTCCATATGTTCTTTCTTAGACAAATCCTTGGCCAGGTTCATTCAGATTGAGAGAGAAAGAGTTCTCCGAGAGAATCTGATTAGAGTGAGGCTAGAGTAGAAACTATATGGGCCTAATAGTACCATGCCCGGTATACAGTCTTTGGGGTATTAGATAGATAAGGGACTATATATACATAGTAATTGAGGATGGATATATCCAAATGATTGGATTCCTCTATATCGTCTAGGGATTGTAGCATAGTGGCCTAGTACGTCCGCAATCGATGAGTCGAGTGAATTATTATGGAGATAATAATTCACTAAGCCAGAAGAAGTTCTGCTATGTATGACTCATGACCAGCTCGATATTGGGCCTAGAGGGTCACACACATATGATAGGTATTGCGGCGAATAGAGGTTCGGATATGAGATATCTATCGGACCCCTTATCTTATTGGATATCCAATAAGCCCTTGAATTATTGGATCCTATGGATGAGATCCAATAAGAGCCAATAAGAGATTATTGGATAGAGATCTACTAATCTAATAGGCTCTGGTAGTTGGATGGAGATCCAATACTCAATAGGGTAGGATCCATTAGGGTTAAGTTGATAGAGGGCCTCTATAAATAGGAAGGAACCAAACACCTATAGGCTAGAGGTTCTTGGTTGCCACCTCCAATTCTTCTCTCCCCTTTTCCTCCTCAAATAGTAGGCCTAGATATTTGAGGAGCGTCGTCGTAGCCCTACTGTGTGGATCACCACTATATAGGAGAACGCTTGACCTCCTTCATCCTCTCCAATAGATCTGCAGGGATTCAAAGATATACGATCTCCCTAGATAACATAACTATCTCACGTGTGGTTTTCAGTTTTGTGGATTTTGCACACTAATCTTCACACGACAATGAACACATCTTTGGGAAATTTAGGGATTTTGTTTTCTATTCTTTCGCTGCACATGTGATGTCTCCCCCAGATTTCCCAACACAAAGACCCATAGGCAAAAGGTTATTTTTAGCTGCCTCTTCCTATTCTCCTCTCTCCCTCTCCTCCTCATACTGTAGCCCCTATTTGGGGTGTGTGGACAGCAAGAATGGGAAGCCCTTTCTTGATTGCATGGTGTGCGCGATGAAGAGTTTTGGGCAACGATTTGAAGAGCATCTTCGTGTTGAATCTCGGATTTTGATGATGAAGTCAATTGTAATTTGTTTGAACTAATCTATATATTGAGAAAAGTGTGCAGGATTAACTACGATAGCAGTAAGACATAAAGCAGGTGTTGTGCTGGAGTCAAGATCAAGATCTCATTGAGAGTTTGAGAGTTCGACGGAAGTCCAGACGTTCGTCAGAAGTTCTGCCAGAACCAACCGAGAAGTCTAGGAGCTTGCCAAAAAACCTCATCGGAGCTCGCCAAAAAGATCGTCGTAAAGTCCGGGAGCTTGCCGGGAGTCCACCGGAGCATTACCGAGAGTTCGTCGGATGTTCGCCAGAAGTACGCCAAAAGCTCACCGAAAGAGTAATTGACACACCGAAATATGAAGTGCAGTAATCATGTCTTAATTATCATAGTTAGAGCATAAATTAAGTTAGAATTGGAAGGTAATCCCACTAACATAATTAGGGGCCAATTAGGCCCGAAGTTGGGCTGGTTTGGGCCGGATTCAAGGCCCAACCAGGACCTTGAATTCCTGGTTGGAGGTGGCACCACTTGGGAGACTCGGTCTCCCGGGAATTCTGGGTGGTGGTACCACCGGCAGTTAATAATGCCAACGGTGATACCGCCCTTGTCAAGCGGTGGTACCGCCAGAGCTCGATTTCCGAGCTCTGTCAGGCGATAGTATCGCCTAGTAATGGCGGTGGTACCGCCAAGACCCCGGAAATTTGGGATGAGACACTTCTTGGCCTATAAAAACCCCATCCTTTTCTGCATGAAAGGCATGAAAAGCTTGATATATTCTTGAGTCTTTAAAGTGTTAAAGAGTTGTTAAAGTGCTAGAGTTCTCCTCCTCCCTTTCTAAGTGTTGAGATCGTTCAAGAGAGGTGTGAGACTTGTAAGGGTTCTCTCCTAAACCTGTGAAAAGGAGAAAGCACTGTAAAAGAGGTGGTTGGTCTTCACCTATTGAAGGAAGGCCTTTAGTGGACGCTGGAGACCTCGTCGGAGGAGGAATCCGAAAGTGGATGTAGGTCACATTGACCGAACCACTCTAAAACTTGGTTTGCATTTACTTTGTGTAATTTACTTTACTGCAAACCTTCTTAATCTTCTCTTGCACTTTTACGAAAGCTTTCAAGTTCAACTTCTCTCAGAAACAGATTGAATCAAAACCATTTTCGTCGAAATTGGTTTTAAACGAAACGAACTATTTTCTGAAATCACGAAAGTTTTCTGTTGCACTAATTCACCCCCCCTCTTAGTGCCACTCTTGATCCTAACACTTTGTAGTCCCTACCATGTAGATCACCACTAGAGAGGAAGATAGTTGACCTCCTTCATCCTCTCTCACATATCTAAAGGTTTTTAGAGATATACGATCTCCCTAGGTAATTCTCTTACGTATAGTTTTTTAATTTTGCGGGTTTTTATGCACCAACTTTTGCACGACAATGAAACCTTCTTTTCTGCGGGAATTCTAGAATTTTATTTTTCTATTCTTCTACTGCACATGTGATGTTGCCCTAAATTTCCTAACAGAAATGATGTAGGATTGCTCTCCATAGTAAAAGCTTGGCTATCTAGACATTTCTCCATGAAGGACTTAAGGGAAGCATCCTATATCTTGAGAATTCAGATCTATAGAGATAGATCCATGAGAATGCTTGGCTTGTCTTAGTCTAGCTACATAGACACCATTGTCAAAAGATTTGTACATGAAAAATTTTAAGAGATGTCTCATAGTGATGAAACATGGGATATTAGGAGTATGTCATAAAAGACTCTTGAAGAAAGAGCATACATGAATAAGATACCCTATGCCTCAATGATAGGGTCTATCATGTATGTTATGTGCTAGCCATAGGTGCTCTACAAGCCAATCACATGAGTAATGGCATGTGTGACTTGACACGTAATCTTTTTGCTTATTATATTTTCGCATTTATCACTTTATATTACTTTTTGCATATATGCATATATATATTGTGATGTCCTTGGATTTGTGCAATGGGAATCGGATCATGATGAGATCACGATAATAAGACCGATTCACCTTTAAACACATACTATAAATAATCCTGATCATAGGTTACTCGAGAGGGACATCGAGATAACTGGACATAATGGTGTGCTGTATACCCGTCCATATGATGGATGCAACTGGTCTCATAGCTACTCACGTGGGGATACTAGGGATATAGTACAGGTGCTCATTGGGGAATAAGTTCACTGATTGATCCGCTTACGAAATGCTAGATGGTTGATGATGCCTTACTGTCAGACAGTGATTCTGTAGTCCTAGTAGTGTATCTGGTCCTTAGACTTGAGACACTAAGGATATCTTATATGAGTACTATATTCTTTGATACTGGACTAATAGTTCAAGAGGTTCTAGATTTAGCATAACCGGTCATCGAGAGCGGTAGCCAACCTTACGAGGACTATTGAGTGTTCTTGCTCATACAAATCCCTGGCCAGGGTCATTCGGATTGAGAGAGAAAGAGTTCTTTGGGAGAATCCGATTAGAGCAAAACTCGAGTAGAAACCATATGGGTCTGACAACACCATACCCAATATACGGTCTCTAGGATATTAGATGGATGAGGGACTATAAGTACACCGAAACTAAGGATAGATAGGTCTAATGGATTGGATTCCCCGGTATCATCTAAGGACTGTGGTGTAGTGGCCTAGTATGTCCGCAGTCGATGAGTCGAGTGAATTATTATGGAGATAATAATTCACTGAGCCAAAAGGAATTCTGATAGATATTACTCATGGCTAGCTCGATTGGTGATTCTCTTTCATCCCTTGCTTCTAGTAAACTCACTTCCCCAGCTGATGATCTTGTTGTTGTTGGGCCTGGAACTTGACTCTAATGTACCTCTGGCAGTTTCATATACATTTCTAGAATTTGTGCTGTGTGACACTCTCTTCATGCTTGTCTTGACGTCGGTAGAGAGAGGGAAGTATTGGGCCTAGAGGGTCACACACATATGGTAAGCATTGCGATAAGTAGAGGTTCAGATATGAGATATCCGTCGGAGCCCCTGTCTTATTGGATATCCAAAAAGCCCATGAATTATTGGATCATATGGATGAGATCCAATAAGAGCCCATGAGAGATTATTGGATATAGATCCACTAATCTAAGAGGCTTGGGTAGTTGATAAGGTAAGATCCATTAGGGTTAAGTTGATAAGGGACCTTTATAAATAGGAGGGAATCGGTGGTTCATAGGCTAGAGCCTTTTGGTTGCCTCTTCTATTCTCCTCCCCCTCTTCACCTCAAAGCAAGCCTAGAGTTTTGAGGAGTGTCGTCATAGCCTTGCTGTGTGGATCACCGCTAGAGAGGAGGGCGCTTGACCTCCTTCACCCTCTCCTAGAGATCTGTAGAGATTCAGTGATATACAATCTCCCTATGTAACACAATTTATCTTATATGCAGTTCTAAGTTTTGCAGATTTTTGCACACCAATCTTTGCATGACGACGAGTATATATTTGGGAATTTTATTTGTATGTTCTTCTACTGTGCATGTGATGTCGCCCCTAAGATTTCCCAATACTATGCTATGTACCAGGCCTGACATGGCATATACATTGAGTGTCACGAGCAAGTATCAAGCGGATCTAGGCTTGGAGTACTAGAAAGCAGTAAAGTGTATCATTAAGTACTTGAAAAGGACTAAGAATCTTCTATTAGTATATGGACGTAGTAGCCTCAGGGTTGAGGGTTATATGGATTCGAGTTTCCAATCTGATGTCGATGATAGCAAGTCAAATTTAGGGTATGTGTTCACCCTAAATGGAGAAGCAGTATGTTGGAAGAGTTACAAACAAGATACTACTGTTGACTCGACCATAAAGGTGGAGTACATTATTGCAGTAGAGGCAGTAAAGGAGGGAGTCTGGATGAAGAAGTTTATCATAAATCTAGGAGTCATGCCGGGAAATGGGGAGCTAATTCCATTAATTTACGATAATAACGGGACAATTGCTCAAGCAAATGAACCAATGTCTCATCAGAAATCTAAATACGTTTTGAGAAGGTTCTACCTTATTAAAGAGATCGTGACCCAAGGAGATGTAGTAGTAGAAAGAGTTACATCGGAAGATAACATCGAAGATCCACTAACAAAGCCATTGTCTCATATTGTCTTTGAGCGTCACAGGGGTCTGATGGGGATCAAACACATAGGTAATTAGCTTTAAATCAAGTGGAATATTACTAGTCATTGGTGTCCTACAAGCCAATCACGTGAGTAATGACACGTGTGACATGATATGCACTCTTTTAGCTTATTATATTATTTGGCATTTTATCACTTTATCTTGCATATTGGATATATTATGATGTCTATAGATCTGTGCAATGGGAATCAGATCGTGATAAGATTATGATAATGAGATTGATTTACCTTTAAACATAGACCCTAAATAATCCCGGTCATAGGTTACTCGAGAGGGATATCGAAATAACCGGATAGACTAGTGTGCAATATACCCGTCTATAGATGGAGGCGGCTAGTCTCATAGCTGCTCATGTGGGGACACTAGGGATACCGCATAGGTGTTCATTGGAGAATGAGTTCACTGATTGATCCGCTTATGAAATGCTAGATGATTGATGATACTCATTGTCAAATAGTGATTCTATCGTCCTAGTGGTGTATCTGGTCCTTAAACTTGATACACTAAGGATGTCCTGTATGAGTACTCCACTCTTTGATACTAGACTTATAGACCTGGATGTTTCAAATCGAGTACAATCGGTTATCGGGAGTGGCAACTAATCTTACGAGAGCTATTGAGTGTCGATTGAGGATTATCTACTCTTGGTGTCATGAGAGGAATATCTCATATGTTCTTGCTCAAGAAAATTCATGGCCAGGGTCATTCGAATTGAGAGAGAAAGAGTTCTCCAAGAGAATATGATTAAAGCAAGACTTGAGTAGAAACCGTATGGGCCTGACAGCACCATGTTCGGTATACAATCTCTAGGATATTAGATGATGAGAGACTATTAATATGGTAATTGAGGACAAATAGGTCCAAAGGATTAGATTCCCCTATATCGTTTGGGGACTGCAACGGAGTGGCTTAGTACGTCCATAGTCGATGAGTCGAGTGAATTATTATGGAGATAATAATTCATTGAGCTAGAAGGAGTTCTGACACGTATGACTCACGATCAGCTCGATATTGGGCCTAGAGGGTCATACACATATGGTAGGTGTTGTGACGAATAGAGGTTCGAATATGAGATATCCGTTGTAGCCCGTATCTTATTGGATATTCAATAAACCCCTGAATTATTAGATCTTTTGGATGATATCCATTAATAGCCGATGAGAGATTATTGGGTAAAGACCCACTAATATAAGAGGTTTGGGTAGTTGAATGAAGATCCAATACCCAATAGGGTAGGATCCAATAGAGTTGAGTTAATAGGGGCCTCTATAAATAGGAGGGAGCCAAAGGGTTATAAGCTAGGCTTTTTAGATGCCAATTCCTATTCTCCTCACCCCTCCCCTCCTCAACTAGCAACTAGGGCGTGTAGACAACGAGAAGGAACAACCCCTTCTTGATTGCGTAGTGCACGCGAAGAGAATATTTAGGCAATGATTTGAGGAGTGTTTTCGTAGCCCCTACCATGTAGATCATCGTTAAAAATTAGGACAGTTGACCTTCTTTATCCTCTCCCACAGATCTGTAATAATTCAAGGATATACGATCTCCCTAGGTAACACAATCTTTCTTATACACATAGTTTTTTAGTTTTATAGATTTTGCACACCAATCTTTACACAATGGTGAAACCTTCTTTTTTATCAGAAATTCTTGGATTTTGTTTCTGATCTTCCACTATACATATGATGTCGCCTCAGATTTTCCAACAAATTATGCCTCATGTTAAGAAATCAACCAACCCTAAGCTGAAAGGAGAGGAGAGAAAGAGAGGAAGAAGTTTATAAGATTAGCAACCTTTCTCTTGCCTACAATCACCTTGCTGTAGAGATCTTTGCCTAAGTTGTCGTCGTCCTTAATAGCTTTCAAAGAGACTTTCTTCCTTAATAGCCTAAGTTCTTGTTTCCAAACCTTAGGAGGAGATTCCAATAGCAAAAGAAAAGGAGATTGAAACCGTTAGCGATCTACAACCTATTAAGAGTACTTAGGCAACACCTAAAGACAACTTGTGCTCTATCCACTTATTAGTCTCTTAATGCACTTTTTATTTATTTACTTTAAGTTTTGTAGTTAGTACTTTAGCTAAATATGTAACAAAGGTCATTTTCTTTTGGTATTTATACTTGATCTTCTAGCAATAGTTTTCTCCTCTATCAAAACTTCTATTCACGAAGTAGTATCAGATTGACAAATTGTCGAACCCAAACTCTATATTAATTACTTATTTTTCCCTTCAAATCCTTTCTCTCTTGCACATAAGTAATTTCTATTTTCTGAATTACTTGTAAGCTACACTCTTTTGTGAGTCACTTGTTTTTTTTGATTTAATCAACTCTTTTGCGAGTCGCTTGGTTTTTGAATCTAATCAATTTTATTTTGTAGTTCCTTCGAAACTTGTATGAGATTACTACCTTTTATAGATAGGTTTTATAAGGACTCACTTGAGCAATTCAACCATGTTTGTGATAAGACGATGAGAAAACAGATTAGAAAGAAGAGATGGAGTGAGAGGAAGAGGTGAAGAGAAGACAGGAGGAAATGGAGGGAGGAGAAGATGAAAGAGTAATTAGGAATCACATGTGCAGATCGATTCAACTAAAAATAATTGAAACGGACCAATTCACAAAAATAAAAAGACCTAAACCATAAATCCTTCATGGGCCATGATGTCATTTAATCCAAAGTGAACATTTTTGTGCAACTTAAAAAAAAAAAAGAATAACCCCCCACGTAAACGATTATAAGGGATATATAAAAAATCAATAGATTTTATAACGAATGGTTTTTTATCCGTACATTGACATTCTAATTTTCCAATAAATAACCTTAAATATCAACCTGCACATTTACTCAGCACCATTAACGCTTTACTTTTAATTGTATGAATGAATAAAAATATTCATATATAATATGTTTCTAACAACGGCACCAGGATAGATTTTTTTTCATTTATCAATTTTATATTCATATTTTAATACATTTTTATTGCGCCAAATGTGAATCAAACAAATCTTCAAACTGAGTGAAATATAAATAATAATTTTGTCAAAATGGCATTCTTGGTCACTACTACTATAAAAAGTTCGCCTCAACTGGAAAACCAAGGAATAGAGTAATAATACCAATGTATGTCTACCTCCTTATGAACATTACCAGTAACTATAATGCCAAAATCAACATGATATCTGCCAAGTGATCAATCTAATAAAATCTTTCTGTATTTTGACCCTCAGAAGTGGTTCAATCAATAAATTATCAATCGAGTCAGACTGAATATGCATCGTAAGAACAATTCATCATCATAAACGACTATTTCCTTGATATGGTTCTTTGTCCTTGCACATCGATCATGCATCAAATCACTCTATCGTCACTGATGATTGGTTATGCATCACTCTGTTCCATCACGTGTGCTCAGATGACTGTAGGCAAAATTCTTCCCAAGACATCAACATTATGTTATTAGGTGATGACATGTACATTAAGCTTTCCCAGATATCGTTCTTGGTGGCCGACACCATGCAGCTCCAGGTATCTCCTCAGTGGGAGCTTGACTTGATCACATCTGAAGCATGGCAACAAGAGACAGTGGTAGACACAATTCTGCTAAATTCTTTGAGATGCTCATATGTCTACAGAAATACATCAACCAGAATGCTGGCTTCAGAACCTGAAAATTTTGAAGACGACAAAGAGGCAGGTGGTAAGCAATGAACAAGAAATTCAACAAGAATATTATTGTCATGGGCAATGGCCGAGGCAAAGAATGATAATGATGACATGGAAGAATAACAAATGGAGAAAAAAACTACATGCCATAGAAAAAAGGCCACATTATGTGTTGTCCAATAATTGCCAACGCATGCAAGAATTCTTAACATAAATCTGTACCTAGAATTCAATCAGGAGTTAATGTCATATACTAGATGATTTTAAAAAGATAACGAGATGATTATTGGATAATGAATACGAGTAAATACCTCCGATGCCGGGTCACCAGACAATATCTGAGGATCATAGACCCCTCCATATGCTATTTCTGCTGTAATTCTTACATACTGACCCATGTACTGCATTAAGACAAATCAACTAAGAAAAAATATGACACAAACTTAAGGAGATTACTCCATGTAGTGAGACATTACCTGTACATATTGGGTCATATGAGAAGGATGAAACTGCTTAAGAAATGTTCCAAGTCCAATGGCCTAAAACAGAAATCGACTCAATATATACTATCATAAATTGGAAACATTATGATTTCAATATATACTATATTTAACAAATTCAGAAACAGAAACAAGAAGCTCCTATAACTGTAGCAGAATCTATCCATTCTTTTAATGAATATACCCTATAACTAGGTCAATTGACAGGAAAAAATATAGAGGGACTTACAACAGGAGAAAAGTCAATTATGGATTTCTTTGTTTTACTGGTCAAAGTGCCCAAGTGAGAATCGAGTACATATTGTGGCAACTGCATGGAAAATAAAAACAAACATTAAATTAAGAACAGAACCAAGTAAAACTAGGATCTTCTTTTCTCCTCCTGGGTGGTTCAGTTGAAGAGTTCAGAGCAGGTCTGTTAGTATTTTGCAGAGCATAAATTTTCAGGAATAAGCTACTCGAAAAACTCAACCTCACATTGTGGTTTCCATTGAACACATTCACACAAAAAACAAATTCATGTTATTCATGTTATAAAACAAATGGTTTATAAATGAAAAAAATCTGGTTTGATAAGGTGTGAGATACTGGTATATTCTCCATTACCCCAAAACAAATTCATGTTAGCCAGTCCATATGGTAGATATGAAAAAAAAGACATTGTCCCCATCAATCGAGTCAGAGAAGAGGCACAAGTAGCCTTAAATAAGATGACATGGACAAAGCACATTTTGCAATTATACAAGTCTAGGAACAATTTCAAATATATACCAAAATATATATTAATATACCCTATGCTTAGGCAAAGTACTTTTAGAGTTTTTAAGACAAATCAGGCAAGAGTGTTAAAAAAATAGAATCTATGGTGTGACAAAATAGAAGCATGAATAAAAAAAAATGTTAAAAGAACTCAATTTAGAATCTACGTGTCTACATCTTTTAATGAGCATGTCTCCTGTATACATAAAAAACAATTGTTGTCACCTTATAAAAATACTATAGGTGATGTAGACCGGCAAGAGAATTAGAGACAAAGAGAGTAAGAGAGGAGTGAGATTAGATAGGAGAATAAGAGACAAGAAGAGAGAAGATGCAAATTTTTTCACTCAAATCTGAGCTATTTCATCCATTGACAAGCTCGACTATTTATAGGGTTTTAGGAGCTTTAGTACAATAAATGTGGGCAATGATTCCCAAGAGTAAACTCCTAGACTTCCTCGTTTTACTTCTAGGGGACTTATGTCTTTTAGAAACCCAAAATGCGAGCTCCTAGGAAACCTAAACAACTTTAAAAACTTATTGTAGTTGAGAAGAAAAAGATTGCACTTATTACAAAAGTAGTCCCAAGGTTAACATCTAGAAAGATTTAAAGACTTTTTATCTTCCCACACAACTCATAGAATTACTAGGATAGCTAATTAATGAATTTTTATTGAATTCTTTGTGTAGAATAAACTCTTCTAAAATCTTTTATAAACCTAAATGGTTCTC
Source organism: Musa itinerans (assembly GCA_001649415.1). Classification (NCBI taxonomy): domain Eukaryota; kingdom Viridiplantae; phylum Streptophyta; class Magnoliopsida; order Zingiberales; family Musaceae; genus Musa; species Musa itinerans. The sequence goes on from LVTN01001126.1 coordinate 21,206, forward strand.
CATCATTCTCCCTAATGGAAAATAACTCGACCCCAAAGAGTGGTCTATAAGGTACTGGTCCAATAAGTCTAGTGCAAAATCATGAAATTCTATTAAGTAATCCAAGTGGCATATTAGAAGTTGCACAATCACGATATTGATAAGTGTTAGTGATGCTAGTAGTAGACGTAACAAGACGATCATCAAGAATAGCCTCTACATCATTTCTATATTGTGGAAGAGTCGATGCTTTAAGAGGATTGTCACTTGCAAGAACACTGATAGACGAAGGAGGTTTAAAAATACCATGATATGGAGTTAAATACTCCATATTGAAAACTAGACATATTTAAATCCAAAGGCAAATCGAGCATATATGCATTAGATTTAAATTCTTGGATAATGGGGAAAGGACCAATGGCTTGAGCATGTAACTTTTTGAATATGTTTTTGGGGAATCTCTCAGGGTGAATGCCAACCAACACAAAATCACTAACTTGAAACTCTTGCCTCCTATTATGTGCATTGACAGCAAGTTTATAACTTTCATTACCTTGGGCAATTTTATATCGAATCTTAGTATGAAAATCCTAGATAAGTTAAGTGAAGGAGTGGGCTAATTTTTGAGGTGTGATAGTAAGTGCAAGGGTGCAACATTAATAGGCGGGTGAAGACTAACGCCGAGAACAACTTTAAATGAGCTATTTCTAGTGGAACGATTGACTTGAGTTAATGTATACAAACTATGCCGTGGGTATCATTAAGTCCCAGTTTCCTAATTTCTCCCCAACTAAATATATAAGAAGATTTTCCAAGGAATGGTTAACAATCTCAGTTGCCATCAATCCAGAGAACTTCAATGTTGTGTCAAATAGTATCCAAAAGTTTTTCAAAAATTGTTAACAAATTTTACTTCCCTATCAGACACCATGGTTGAGGCAAACTGTCTAACTTAACCACTTCCCAAAAGAACAACTTAGCAATGTATGAGGCATGATTAGTCTTATTACAAGGGATAAAATGAGTCATTTTTAAAATTCGATCAATAACAACTAGAATATAATTATAATCAGGGCCATAGGTTGTTTTAGAAAGTCCACAGACAAAACCTAAACTCACATTTTGCATTGTGAGTGTGGAATGGGTATAATAATAGAAAATTCATCTAACAAGGATTTAACCTTAGTTAGCAATGCAAGGGCTAGGAATCTCTTTAGTGATGATGGCCACACAAAATTGTTCTCTAGGCTCTCTACTTCTAAAGACTTAGGATCCAGTAAATGGAGTTCCCTTGGTGGTTGGGGCTTGTGAAAAGGACCAAGGAGTTCTTGATTTGCCCTTTTTCGATGGTTTCACTAGTCGCATGATGATGTTTTTAACTTTGTACCGAAAGGCAGTTGATTTTCCTCCCTTGATTGATAACATCGAGGTCATACAGCCAAGGCCAACTTAGAAGAATATGGGCAACATCCATTGTTAGAACGTCGTAGTAAATTTCAGTCTAGTAATCACCTATTTTGATTGGTACCAATCACCTCTCAATCATGGGTAAAGTGGCCAGATGACCTTGAATGACTTCTGATGTAACTCTATCTTAAGGTTTAGTCTCTTGATGACAAATTTTGAGACTAAATTCCTAGTGCTGCCCCATCTATAACCAACTTCAAGTTCTCTCTTTGCTTTGGATAAAAGTATAAAAGATATTTGTCGGCTTCCATTAATTGAAATCACTAGTACTAGAGAAAATAATGTGGACAACATTGACATGGGCGTCTTCAATTTCTAGTTCATTTTCACTACCTAAGTATGTTTCGAATTTAACTACTTAGTCTACTTCCTCAATGAGAGACAATATGATCTCTATTATGGTAGTAATGAAACTGGATTTGAAGAAGAAGTAGTTTGATAATTAGTGACCGAATGAGATGGATGATTCATGGTTTAGGCAAAGATTTTGCTTGTAGTTGGGATTTTTGGCTTGATAGAGCCATTACTTGAGTAGATAAGGAAATGATTCTATTGTTGAAAACTTGAAATACTGAGAAGATGCTCGTACTTCTCAATCTTAAAGGCTTGATGAGTCCATGTGTCAGGAAAACTAAGGCCGACTTCTGTTTGATGTTAAATCTTAATATGTTAACAAACTTTTGAATAGTGATGATTTGGTTCTCCTCAATTTCACACATAAGCAAAAGTTCCTCAAATCGGGCCAAATATTCAGCCATACTAAAAGTCAACTGCTTATAGTTTAATAATTGTTCAATCATTTGGCTCCGAAAGTAGGTTGACAGTTATTTTTCCTTCAGTTTTGTTTCATGACTTCCCATTTAGTGATGAGAGAGCTCTTGAAGGTGTTCAAGACTATGTTGGACATGCTGACAATACTTCTTAACGGACGCTACTATTTTTGTTTTTGTAAACCTCACAGTTTCATCCATTGACAAGCTCTACTGTTTATACAGGTTTAGGAACCATAGTACAAAAGTTTCCTCTTAGAATTCCTCCTTTGAAATCTAGGAAACTTATATGTCTTTTAAAAACCCAAAATGTGACTCTTGGTAGACTTCAACAGCTTTAAAAACTTATCACAGCTGAGAAGGAAAGGGTACACTTCATATAGAAGTAGAGTCCCAGTGTTAACACCTAGAAAAAAATAAGACTCTTCATTTTCTCACACAAATCTTAAAGTTTCTAGGCAAGCTAATTGATGACATTTTGCTGATTTCTTTGCCTAGAATAAATACCACTAAAATCCTTTGTAAACCTAGATAATTGTCATGGTTCAGCTAATTTGAAAAGCACCTTAATCAGCCCATCTATGGTTCTTATTACACCAAGCATTTAACAACTTTGTTAAATTACAAGTTTTTCAATCATTTACCACAAAATGAAAGTAGGTGCATAATGTTAAATAAAGGGATGCAAAGTGACAATAGAAGACAGACTACTAAATCTAATTGTCTCCTCCAAATGTCAAATCAACATAGGAAAAGATGATAATACCAACCTCAATTCAAGGTATATCCTGAGATAGAAAAAATGTGCTACTGGTCTCTTAGTCTTAGTATTCCAAATTATGTTAGTTTAACTTATCATACACAATTGGAATAGAAGTCTGAGACACAAAGTTCAAACTGGAATACACAGATCATAGTAAAACCACAAAAGCTCAAACACAAATGTTGATTTATACAATCGTCATAGGATAACTTTCATTAGACATTTTCCTCAAAATGATAATGAAATAACTGAGCTAATAGAATGTGTATAATATTCTTCTGCATCCTCATGTTTCTGTAGAATTTAACTTTGATGCTTGCTTCCTCTTTATCCAGAAAAGATTAGTGTGTCCTGATATTCTAAAAATCTAGTGCTTCTAGGAGCTCAGTGTCAATGCAAGCACGTTGGTTGTCACAACAGCAATACATGGTTCTGCACTTGTAATTAATGGTGCATATTGTTTTCTGAGGTACCAGTGCATAATGCTTATTATGAACGAAGTAAAGCATAAAACAATGTGTGGTGCAGAACATGTAACACATAAAAGCAACCACAATCAACAGTTCTGCCAATAAAAATAAGCCTTTATAGAATGTTGATACTATAACTGTTATTGAAGTGGACCTTCATAAGGGGAAGAGCAATTAAATCTAGATGCCCATTCTATAATCATCAGCTAATTAACCACTCATGAAGCATCATCAGCATCTAATTTGTTTTGCTATCATATTATCAGTGTTCCTAATGAGGACAACAAATTGAGAAGTTTCCTTGAAAGCATTATTAAGATCACTGACAGTTGATTCCTACTGAGTATGCAAATTGAGAAGTTTCATTGAAAGCATCATTTAGATCACTGGCAGTTGATTGCAATTCACCCTTTGGAAACAGGTTGAATTCCATGCCATGGTAATTCATGAAAGTGAGCTTTTAAAGCAAAATTAATGATAAAGTTTCTTGCAATGGTACAAAGTGGTATGCAGGCTGAAAGATTTATTATGGTTGTTGCAATTTCATCTAATGCACTAAAGTAGCAAATCACCTAAAATCATCTTCAGTTTGCAAAGACTATAAAGAAGAGCATAGAACTCATCGCTAAGCTAAATAAGTCAAGGAAGTTTATTAGGTCCCATTAAGTTCATTACCAATCAATTTAAAATGTTAGCTTTGCTACACAAAGTGGCTTGAAAGAGAAACAGTTATTGTGTGAAGATCCAATAACCACTATTGCTTGAGATTTCCAGCTTGAGATCATGAAGCATTGACTCCACCATTGATACGTTTGAAAGGTGGAACAAAACAAAAAATAAAAGACAATGGAAGGTGCTTCATACAATAGAAAAAAAATACAATACTTCTAGAAAAATTTTTAGATCATGGTGCTTTAGAATGCTCAAACAATAATGTCAATCATGTTAAGCCTCATTTCTGGTTTGAAAAGGCACTCAGGACTATCCAGAGTCAATGGTTGGCATAAAGGCCCCAAAAGCAACCTTGGAGAAAACTGCAAAGATTTAGTCATGAGTTACTGATAGGAAGGCTTAGAGCTAAATATTATGACATATAGCAGCACTAGTTTGAAAACAAGTGCCTGTTCAAGTAAAAGTGGCTGTTAAAAGCCAGTACCACATCATGCTCATCAAATGTCTTGAGTGTGAAGTGTGAACAACCTTTTTCCCCACATAATTGTTTTCTTCTTCGGATCCATCACTTCACCTCTGAATAGCATTGATGGCAGGTGCCATTAGCAGATTTACTCCATAACACTAAGATTCTAGGAAATAAACAGGGCAGAAAGACAGCTTTTGAAATTACACATGAAGTAGCTTTGTCATTTAGTAGTAAGCAATTGACTTGATTTTTTTTACAGTAGAAAGAAATGAAATGATTCTCTTCCAGTTCCAAACTATGACTTGTCCTATGTAAAATTCAAGTACACAAATTTCTGACATAAAACATCAAGGAACAATTACCTGTGATATGGACAAAATAGATGCAGATCTGCCCAACAAAATAGGAGGCTCTTCCGAAATATAAATGGTTTGAAGAGGAGAAAAGAGACCACAAAGCTTCCGCTCTTTGTTAAAAGCTTGAAGAAATTTTATAGATGGATTATCCTTCATTTCTGAATTTATGCTCTGTTTTAAGAAAATAATGACTAATTTATCAATTTTTCTACAGTAAAGCTTGCTCTTTGAATAAGAAAAATCTATAGTAAAGAAAAATTCACAAGAAACATCTACTAACCTCAAGTATTTCATCCCTCTGGGAGTAAATTGAGGCATTTAGACCTTCAACAACAGAATAAACACGACCTGCCTTAATCTGCTAAAATTATGGTATACTAGGTTATAAAATTGCCAAATCTATTTTTAGATGTAATTTAAAAGAAAATATCAACTAAACAAAGAAAAATAACAGTTATATATACATACATATGTATAAGTATATATATATCAAGAACTACTTTGTTGGTACAAATGCTCTAAGGCCTCAAAGAATATACAGATGTATGTGCAACCATTTGAGTTGCTTCAGGCAGAAAATTAGAACACTTGGATAGTCAAAATTTTGGCCAAAAACACTTGTTGGATATGTATATCTTGCTCTTTCGTATCATCATAGAACTTTCCAGTTTTATGTCAATCTTATCAACAAGGTGCAAACTGAAGAAACCTTGAGATTTATCACTAAACATCGACCATAGCTTCATGCAAAATTTTCCCTAGTAATGAGCAAATTCTACAACTCAAATTACTTTTAACTTGGTCATGCTTACGGTCATGGGTTAAGTGACTCTTGGTAATCTTTGTTGTCACGAACAATTCATAGGGAAGGTGATCGATGTAATGTCTATGTATGTCTGTGCTTTTCTGTTTTGTCCTTGAACAGCATGTAAGGGGCTTGCAATAGGCTTGGCAGCCCCATTTCGATTAGGTTTTGTTGTCATTTCAGGCTTGTAAACACAGCATGTGTGTGGTCATCGCGCAGAGGCAAAACTACCCCATAAAAAAATCTCCAGCTGGCCATTTTGGGTGTTTTCCATATGCACAAAATAGCTAAAAACATCAGCATCTCAGCACCTTAGCACCTTAGAGCTACTTGGAAGACACATCGCTGAATGAGCTTTTGGGGTAGTATCTTGGGTTGGTTTGTCTCTTGGTTCCGTAGCAGTGTCATATGGGCACTTGTTCGTCGCGACTTCTGGGCACCATGGGTTGCTTAGGAACTTCATTGCACGATTGTTCAGAGCTTGCAAAGTCCATCTTTGTATTTTGCATTGCCTATCAAGTGTTTGCTAAAAATGTTTGCTTATGGGATCCCGAGTTTAGCACTTCCACTAACCCATCTTCTTTTTTGCACGTCCTTAAGGGGCCTGCGAGGTTACGAAGAGGCTCACCCTTCGTAGATAGACATGCAAGGATGCTATACAACTTAAGCAAAATCAAGTCTGTGACATATGATACTAGAGCATCACAAGCATGTTAAAAAACACTTGGCATGCAACATAGGGGACCAAACAAGGCTATGTGGAGGGCATCTAGTATGCGCGATCGTTTGAGGGAAACGAACATTGAGGCATAGTGAAAGGAGTCACTCAGAGGAGCAAACATTCGAGATTGACATTTAAAGGAATGACCAACCCTTCATGCGAGAAGCACCATGAAGACAAGCAATCTAGAAAGAACGCATAACGCACATAGGATGAGATAGCCGATTTTGAGCTACAGTTCGATGTTAGCAACGTAACTTGATAGTGTTCAATACAAGTAGGGTCGCTTAGCAAATGTGTGATAGTGCAAGTAGGCATAGGTTGCTCAACGATTGAAAGAGTTCGTACAAAGCTAGCGAAGATAAGGGAAATTGTCAACTCGAATAATTCAATACTCATGTAATACCTTGTATGCGGACGATGAACTATACATGGCCATCGCCAGGCGATCAAAATTCGACACTGTGGAGCATAAAAACTTTCTCTTTAACACAAAGGATGCATACATTTGCAAGACGCTGAACTGAGCAATGGGTTCAACATGTTGCTAGGCTTGGTGGGGCACAACAGAGGGTTGTATTGATGAAGAGTTACGATCTAGCAAGTGCATTCACGGTGGCAAAACAACGAACAATTTGTTCAATAAGACAAAGTAGTCAAAAGAGATGATGATCTCCGAAACTTCCAAAAAGAAGTATACAAAGAAAGAAGTTGCTCCAATGAGATAAGTATTCAGGGGTTAAGTCCCGATTCTCTAGTGAGAGATTCATGTGCATTGGATTGCATATATTGTGGAAGTACCTCAAGATTGAAGCTTTATAAAGCTCAAATGAGCAAGTAGTAAGGAGTCATCATAAGATCTCACATGAGATGATGCATCGAGAGACACATTACATGATCAAAGTAGGGGAGAAACCAAACGCAACACCAAACGAAGGCACACTAAGAGTAGATGAGGAGAATATCGGGCTTAACAAAGGGTTAACCCATGATATGGTGGATGCGAGAGCCACCATCATCTCAATGCAAACCAAGGAGCAGAGCAACTTGGGTGAACTTCGTAAAGCACTCAAGTCGCATGAAGGGAGTCGAATTATAAGATAGAATATAGAGCGGAAGTACCAACTTCGTGGAGCTTTCCTTGGAAAGATCAAGGACATAAACTCTTGCAGAGACAAGAGCGGAACCATGCTGATCCCTGGATTCCTCATTCTGATGGAGCGGACTTATCTTGTATGATGCCAAAGTTGAAGAGAAAATTGAGGCACATGCACTTCATCTTGGCGAGGCAATTGACAAAGAGACTAAGGTAGGAGGCCAACTCAACTTGCAACGGTGAAGTTGGAATGGCACGAGGCAAGAGACCGTAAAGGCAGATGCTCATGAAGAATATACCGCAATATACCATTCGAGTTATCACAAAGAAAGCTGTGTGCAATAGAGATTACACTAGGGCATAAGCTTAGGATCCAAATAATGACAACAATTTTCAGTTAAGTCGATGGACTTCAAGAGCTAGTAGGTGACAGCCTGACCTAGAGCTATGCTTTAGCCATGAGTGACCCAAGTGCGGATGGAGAAAGGTTGATTGCCAACGGAGGGAACACAATTAAAGATGGTAAAAGCCCAATGATATGTCGACAAAGGCCACACATGGAGATATCGTAGTTTGAGTTCACCACACAAAGATTAAAGTGCAATAAAGACATTATCAGGAGGTGACATGATATAGCAAATTATGGTAGAATAGTTCAGTGAGCAACACAATAGTAAGAAGGGCCTTGAATTAAAGGAATGAATGTCATGGTATCACAAAGGTGAGTTTTCTAGGAATGCACTAAATTTTACATTAGATGAAAGCCTTGGACATCAGCATATGAGGGTTATATATTGCAATAGTGGATCTTTTGAGTGCAAGCACAAAGAGTCCTATAGATGACTTGGTCATATGGAGGTATGATTGGAGTTGCTAGAGGGTGGACTGCTCTAGAGCTCATTCGCTTGAGGGAGCCTAGCAAGTCAAAGGAGAAGGCTGAGTGAGTGAACATTGTTACCACGGATGGAAAGGAGAACGACACGAACCCTACAACATAGTAGCAGAGGCCATGTGTGGAAGTTGTAGTCTATCTTTCTATCGACTAAGGTCAATTGCTCAGAGAACATAGAGGTGTTGAAGCAAGTGGTCGAAAGGGGTGCGGAAGTAATGACAAGTCCATAAGGACTTAGCTACCTAAAACCAAGCATCGGATAAAATGGATGTAGACTTGGAGGTGTGCCATAGAGGTAGATCTGCCAATACGAGTAGAAAAGGGACAGATACGAGATGATAGATAGTAGGGTTATAGGCATAAGGAAGCTCCACAATACCACAAAAATAGGAATTCCATGGAGCCACTGATCCCTTGCTCTCACAAAGGGAGAGCATATGGTCGTAAGAGGGGCCAAGATAATAGAGAGTGTAGTGGCAAACTCAAAGTACCAAGATAAGGCAGAAGGGCAAAGGCCAAGGAACTTAGTAAAACAAGTGTCGACGAGCTACTCATCAAAGTAAACGAACGTTAGGAACTTTAGATTGATGCGAGAGTGCTCAACCAATGAACGAAGTAGGCAACACGTAATGTTGTATCCTTTTCTGCTCAGAGTAGGTGACAAAAATGGAGGTGGTACAATCTCAAAGGGATGATCAAAACTAGTAAAGAATTGCTTTAGTCGAGGTGAAATTTTGCTCTTTTTTGGGCATTTTGAAAGTTCGATGACAATGAGAAGATAAATCATAATAGCACAGCGCAAGGAGTGCAATACTTCAAGTGCTTTAAAAGTATGAGTAAAGAGCAGACGAAAACTAGTAACCAACTTGATGCATAAAGTACAACCCTCTAGGAAGCAAGGTCAAGTAACCTTATTCTTTTTAACTTTTGAGAGAATAGGTGAAGCCAAGTACCTTAGTTTTCTTAGTTATTTAGCATATAAACTCTACACATTTTTGAAGACTCTTCAAAGAGACATAGCAATAGACAATAGTTACCAAACCCTCACCAATAGTGATTGATTCTATTGAAGGTAGATTGCCCACTTTATTCTTAATAGAGTAATAGTTGAAAGCGTAGGTGATGCAAACGTACTTGGAGGTAACAAATAAGCAAAAGAGAAATTGATTGTCAAATTTTATAGAGGAAAGGCCTTAAAACTTTATATTCTACAAGGCAATGCTCGTTAAAGCTCCAACTACATTCATCCAATTCAATCAACGTAAGATGTTCGAGGAACTAGCGCACAACAAGGTCTTTTCCTTCATTTGAAATATCTATAGATACTAGCAAATTAGGATGACTCAGCCAACCCTACACCATAGTCGTAGTCATTAGTGAATTAAAGCAGTGTTAATAGATCAAAGTTCAACTACTCAACAACAATAGCGAAGAGCAATTGGGAGCCAAGAATAAGTGGGGCAGAATGTCATCAACAGTTTATAAGGTATTCAATGTAATGTCTATGCATGTTCATATTTTTTTGTTTTGTTTATGTCCCTATTTTGGTTAGGTTTTGTGATCGTTGTAGGCTTATAAAAGTAGCATGTGTGTGGTTGTCGTGTAAAGGCAAAGCCGCCCAAAAATAAGACCTCTAGCTAGCCATTTTAGGTGTTTTCCATATGCACAAAATAGCCAAAAACGTTAGTCATCCAAGCATCTTGGATCTACCTGGGTGACATATAGCTAGATGGGCCTTGGGATAGTGCCTTGTATTGGTTTATTGCTTAGCTCTGTAGTAGTGTCATATAGGCACTCTTTTGTAGGGACTTTTGAATGTGGAAGATTGCCTTGGACCCTTTGTTATGTGACCATTCAAAGCTTACAAACTCCATCTTTGTATTTGGCATTTGCTTATCAAGTATTTGATGAAATATATGTTTGTGAGATCTCGAGTTTAATGCTTTTACTCGTCTGTCTTCTCTTTTGTAAGTCTTTAGGGAACTCTACAAGGTTACGGGGAGGTTAACCCTTTGTGGGCAAACATCGAACGGTGCTGTATGACTTATACAAAATCAGCTAAGTGTGTGATAATGTGGAACTTTGTTACCTACTTAACTACACATGAAAGAAGTTAGCCTAACTAAATGTGTACAACGGCAAAATGCCTTGGCCGTCTGCACTTGCATATCACTTACTAGAATCAATAGATGAGTGCTTACAATTCAATGCAGTCACAAAGGTCCTAAGAAGTGGAAAGGTGGACATCATTATCCAAAAACTTCAAACAAGAGTGAAACAACTAGCTCAACCATCAATACCCACCTCCTAGGTACTACTCGGAAGAAGTATCCCTATACGAACACAAAAGTAGTTTGACCAAACCAAACGGGCGAGGCGACGCGAGGCCCGAGCGCCTCGCTTCATTTCCAAGCGATGCGCTTCAAAGAGGCGCCGCCTGGGCGCTCGCCCGAGCCCAGGCGCTTCGAGCGAGTGCCCGTGTTAAACCAGGCGACCGAACCAGCATTTTAGGTCTGGTTCGATCTCTAGTGCTTTAGTTGGTTCAATCGAACCAACTAAAGCACCAATATCAACTTCCCAGCATCCCTCTCGCGACATCCCTAACCTTAATCCTGCTTGCGATTCTGCCGTCGAGATTTCTTCTCTGCTGTTGTTGCCTCTCTCCGTTGTCGCTGCTCTCTGCTACCGTTACCACTGTCGCTGCTCACCGTTGCCACTATCGCTGCTCGCCGCTGCCACCATCGCTACTCGCCGCTGCCACCATCACTGCTCGCTGCTGCCATTATCGCTACTCGTCGTTGTTGTCGTTGCTCGCCGTTGTCACTACTACTGCCGCTGCCATTGTCGCCGCTCCCGCTGTCGTTGCTCACTACTACCACTGTCGTTGCTCTCAGTCAGCAGCCTCAGTCTTCCTCTTACTCACATTTTTCTCACTTTGACAGTATAATGTTAACAATATATTAACAGTATATTGCTAACTGTATACTAGTAATAGTATTTTTATTTATTAGATTAATAATATATTATTTTGATTTTAATACTATTAATTTTTATTTATTTGAAATTATTGTTAGGTTTCAGGATAAATGGCAAGTGTATAGAGCAACTCAATAGATTCTCCAATGACATCAAAAAAAGATCCTGCATGGAAGTATAATTATCTAAAGGATCCGAAGTATAATTATATTTATTAATTATATTATATATTTTTATATTTTAGCGTCTCGCTTCGCTTGAGCGAGCGCCTAGCGCCTCGAACGTTTTTGGACCTTAGCGCATTTTGACGCCTAACGTTTTTTAAATCACTGGACCAAACCACATAAGAGCAAAGTATCATGGTCGTCCCCACTTGCTCACCACTTATTGGATAAAGGTGAGGCATAAACAGTTGCAAATAAAAGCGGGATTTACAACTTGATGCAATGTTAAAAGGATTTCTAGAGCAAGAGAAATTGTCACCCAAACACTTCACACAAGTGAAACAGCCAGCTTAACTTTCAATGTCCACCTTCTAGGTGCTACTCAGTAGTGGTATCCATCCAAGTACCACCTAGGGGGTACCCAAGTGCTGAGATGACTAACACTTTAATTTAATAATAACATTCATATCCTATGTCAGTTTTCAGCTTGTAGCATGGGCTATGGCAAATAAAATGAGCTAGAAAGCTGGAATGAAGCTAAGAAAAGGTTCCCTTCTTGAGATAGATTGTATATTTTCACTCTATCATAATATGTTTTGACCCTATGATGATCTGCACAACAATCCTTGGTGAAAAACATCTTGAACAGTTTCCCTAGCAGCATGCATATTAAGTATCATATTCTTAAGTTTATTTTTTAGAACAACAGCAGTGAATTTTATTATTAAGATGGAAATGTACCATGTTGCTAGTATGATAACAATTGTAAAACAAATAAGTTGGGGGTAGGAAAACCTTCCAAAAATTAGTAAGTTCTGTAATTTGAATGGGAAAGACCTGTTCATTTTGGATATCAAATCAATGGTAGATTTTCAGATGACAACTTTGATCATTTTACAATGATTACCTTAGATGTTGACTGCAGCTTAAAGGAAATGAGGCAGCGAACTAATTGCAGTTGTCCAATAGTCGCAAAACATGGAACCAGTGGTTCCCATGAGTCACTGGCAATCTTAATCTATACAAAAGAGAAAAAAAAAAGAATCAATCAATAATATATGCATTCTGGTAAACAAGATGAGATAGGATCAGAAGAACAAAATGTTTATTAAGTGCAAGAGGAAAAAAGTGTGGCTGAATGCACAAGGCTTCTGCCAATGCAGGGCTAGAAGCATGACATGAACCTTGATTACCTAGATCCCAGTGAAGCAGCCTTACTATGATGTGAAGGCCTACCCTTTTATTAATTGTCAAAATAAGAATAAAAATGGATTATAATTCTTTTCAAACAAAGTTATATTATAGAGTACACTAAGACCATTCATTATTCAAAAGTTTGCAAGTTTGCACTAATGTGGAATGCCTACTGAATTCAACAGCAGAAAGAGAAAAAAAAGAATAATATCCTTGATCATTTAATTTCAATGTTTGAATAAATTTCTTAGAAGAGAATTATTGTGAACCATTTCTAACCATAAGAATCAATCACTAAGGGGAAGTTATAAGACAATTTCATGTTCCCTTACCATATTATTATATGATGTCCAACCTAGCAATGGTAGAGATGTAGCTGGACCCAGATAATCATCCATCTTATGTAGTTCGTTCAAAACACTAGCATCCAACTGAATCATGACACAAGATTAGAGAGTGAAAACCAATTGGAGAGTGTCAGAAAGCAAACTTTCCACAAGAAAAATGTTCATTAAGATAAATTATATTGCTAGACAGTCATCATAATGCTTTTCCTGAAACAATATGGTATCAGCTATAAAATACAGAAAAATATTAATAAAACCCCACAGAGTGATGATAGCTAAAAATCTAACATCAAACACTCAAAAGATGGTGCCAAGTTTCTGAATGAGGCAAGTTTAGGCAAGAGAGTAACTTGCCAAAGAACCTAAAACAGAAAAGATAGTTGATAGGAGAAACATCTTACTCACTGCAGCATACAGTACAGTCATGCAACTAGGAAGCAATTTCTTCTGGTTCTCCTACATCTCAGAAAACCAGAAGAAGTATCGCACAAAAATGACAAGCAGCAAGGTCCTTTTGTAGGTGCAAGTATGACAATAAGCCAAATAAACACAATCCCTGATAGTTGAAACAGTTGTAACTTGTAAGAATACATGTATTAGTCTCAATTTCAGAAAGTATTAGATTTGCACTTTCAAACAGTTGCAACATAATTTCAAATGCCTCTACTGTGGTCCAGAATGGACAATCCCTACTGGAAAAAGGGAGCTCACAATTGATACCCAATCAGTTCCTCCCATATGCATTCAATCTCACAATCTATTATTCATGTACGAAATCAATATAAATACAGCTTTAGGTCAATAGTTTCCTGAAAAAAATCAAAGAAAACATAATAACAAGCTTAAGCATTATTCTCAAGCTTACCAAACTTTTGAGACTCCTCAATGCATGCTCCAAACTGTCTTTAAGAAGGATACATAATAGAGAATCCAAGATGCACAAACCTTCCTGCCCAACACTGAAAAATATAATGTATTTAAGCACTTGACATAATGAACGAAATAAAATTTATAAGGTAAATAAGACTTAGCAAATTAATAACTAACGACTATTGTAGTCATCGGTGATATGCAAACAAATTGTTGAGAAAGAAAAACTCAAAGCAGTACACTTTTGCATGCAACTCCTAATACAGAATTTGGATGGTAGAGTTGCATGTTCTAGATGCTTATCTCAAATAAAAACGAAACAATGAAATTATCATCCAGGAGTAACAAAAAAAAATTATAGAACAGGATTAGTAAATGGCTGGTTACAGAATAAAAACCAATTTAATCAGGTCTACATAAATAACACTAAAAAGTTACAAAAGCCGAACTGGATTCTTGATGTTATAAAACTGAACTAACAGGTCCAGGGGCATCATATCTGTATTCAGTTATAGTAAGATAATAACAAAGAAGTTACAGTTATTGGAGGGCATCAAGTAAGATTAGTTTACAGAAGGGAGAAATTTTTTTTGCTAATAAGCAATAAATATTCTCTCATGTAGTTATAAAACTGAACTAGTAGGGTCCAAGGGCATCATATCTGGCTTCAGTTATACAAAGAGAGTAACAAAGAAGTTACAGTTGTTGGAGGGCATCAAGTAACATTAGTTGACTGAATGCTACAGAAGGGAGAAAATCTTTGCTAATAAGCAATGGATATTCGCTCATGTAGTCTTCAGCAAAGGTAGGTAGAAAAGCAGAAGGGCCCTTGCCTAGAGTGATGGGCAAATGTTGCAGTTCAACAAAGTGTCAAAATGAGCTTTCTTGCGATTGTTTGACATGTAACAAGGATAATCCTAAGATCTCACTTTCCTAGCCTGGCTCATGCAACCTAGGAACTTACATCAGTCATGGCATGTCAGAGGACACAGATATCAAGATTGTCTGATTGATAAGGTCCTTCAAAGGTTGGAGGGGTGGAATTTTTAAAGATCGATTTCCCAAGCTGGGAAAGCCACCCTCATCAACTCAGTTATTAATGTTATCCCCATACACACCCTCATGAATACTTGGATTTCTGAAAAGAACATTAACAGAGTAGCCAAAAAATATACTTGTGGAGCCACAACTCTTCCTAGAACAAAATGCATCTTCTCAGTTGGGACTGTGTTACCAATCTCAAGTTGGATGGTGGGCTTGGCTTGAAAATCCTCAATCTTGTTAAAACAACTGCGGGTGCCAAGGAACTCCCATTTTAACAACTCACGTTTGCTTGTGGGTCAAAGTGTATAATGATATGGGTCCCCTAACCCTTGGAATTGTCAAACTAAAAAGAGTTCTAGTGCCTGAAAAGGCTTGTGAAAGCAGATGGACTTGGCTAAAGATGGCTTTAGGAAGTTGGTTGGAAATGGTCTGTCTACCTGCATAAGAAATCACACTTGGGTAGAAACATACCTGCTCCAATTCTATTAAGGAGCAGTCTGTCTGGCCTTCTTCCTCCTCTAGCTTCTTTCCATATTGAGGAAGACTTTCGAAGAAGGCAAATCTCACATATCGGTGAGATCCAATTCTTCACAGTTCATTCGGATCCTTACCAATGCAACTTGTGTTCCCTGGTATTTTAAAAATATCTGCCAAGATCTATTGTATTACACCAAAGTTGTGATGACCACTGGATGTAACTATATCCAAGATCTTTGAACTCTGTGGCACATAATCTCACCAATTTTGCAGAATGACAGGTATAAGTAATGGTTTTGGAGAGGTTCTGCGCCTCCTAATCTTTTGTATTAACATCAGTCAATGTAATTTTAATTTCTTCTTTTGAGAAAAAAAAAAAGATCACACTTACCTAAACCTGTCATGATGTAAATGACATTTATCATCAAGGTCATTTTGTCTCTTGTTTGCCGATGATGCACCCTAATTCAAATATATTTTGTGCTATTTTTAAATGTGAAATTTTGGTAAAATGCCTAAACCTTTAGAAAAAACTGAGGCGCATGAGATTTAAGCCTTCCATGACATTGCACGATTTTATGAAAAGACTTTAAGCTTTAATTATTTCACTAGAAAATGGATGATGTAGAATTTCTCCATCAATTAATGTTCAGATATGGAGCTAAATCAAAAAATTAATTTATTGTAAATAAAAAATATGTGATTTGTGCTTCACCTTACCACATGATTTGAAGAATCTAAGTAGGCTGTAAACATTTATGTCATGTCAATTGTTTAATATGCATGAATACATATCCATTCCTCAACTTGTTTCTCTCACCTAATACCAAGCAAATGACAGTGAAAAGAAAGGATACAGTTGTGGCAGTAGCTTTGTACCTCACCACATCAAGTCTATAATAATGTCTTGTGCTTTTGCATTTTTTTTAAAGCTGACTGCAAGAATTCAGCTTTTGAAATATCTAGAAAGACAATTCTGGAAAGAAGGAAATAGGAAGCACTTTAAATGCTGCCTCTGAAACTAATATTCTATTTACTTCCAGGCATATTATCTGATTGTTGCACTTTGAATCTTATGTACCAGAATAAAGCTGTTATTTCATTAATTTCCAACTTCAGAACCAAGTAGCACTATAGTTGCAAAAAAGACCATTTCATGTGTTTAATGTTAACAATAGCAGTCAATAACAGATGGAAAATATATGCAAGCTGCATTCAATAAATACTATATGCAGTCATTCGATAAATACTATATGCAGTCATTCAGACAGCAAGAAAGATGAAATATTTATAAAAGCATGAATTAAACAGCAAAACTTAAAAGACTTGTACTATAAAAGAATTTGCATTCTGTTAGATATATCAGAGGCAATGAGCTCAATAAGTGAAGAAATGCTTCAGCAAACCATGAATCAAGTACATCAAAGAAGAGCAACCCCAGTAATTCATGTCCTTCAGCATCAAACCTGAAATTAAAATACTTGATGTTAGGACACCTGGCAGCAGATATTTCATGAATAACACTGGCTTCTAGAGTACCACAAATAGTTGATTGTTGAATAACATTATCAAACTAAGAAATTAAGCAGGGGTTAAATGCACTCACCAACCGCTCATAGGTTCTATAAACATTGATCGAGATGGATCTGTTAACTGCAGTACTTGGAGCAACAAATTCCCTGAAAATGAAGATTGCCAGTATATGTGCACTTAGACATTGTTCATGTGATATTTACTGCTTATGGCAGAATTATAAAAGAATTAATAATGACATGAGAACAATTTCAATTCCCTGGTAGCAATAAGCAAGAGTAAAATAAATACTTCATAAAATAGTTTTTCATTGAAACTACAGTAATTTCGACATATAACTAATGTCTATATTGATTGACCTTACCGTAAAAGGTGTCCAACTTAGAAAGATTAATCAACAGAGCAGAAAAAGGAACCAATTCCTGCTTTTGTTTCAGAAGTTCAGTATATACCTGTAAAGAAAAAAATTTGACCACACAAGTTATATTTAGTCAAAATTAAAAGGAAAAAAAGAATGGACAAAATGACAACCATATTTACATACTTTCTGAGCAGATTGTTTCAAAAAATTGGTTAAGATTTCTTCCAAGATACATCTCCCATGTATATGAAACAAGTCCTGCAATTTCTAGTCATCATGATTTATGAAATAATGAAATAATATAGGCACAGTATTCAAAGAATATAATAGTATAAAGGTGCTTTGTGCAGTATCCAGCAACAAACAAGCAATTAAAGAATGCATATGGATAAATTGTGCCTGACCTAGCTAAAATTTCGTGGAACATCTATTCATTGCAAGCCAGGAAGGAAGAACTGATATATCACTATGAGACTCATTGGTTGCTGAGAATTCCACTTTCAGAGATTAAACTTTGAAGTAGTAGTCCACTTAGCATGGTTGTTAGAAGTCCAGCTTGAAATCACTTTCACCATAAGTGAGCAGATAGATGTTTGAATTAAAATAGACTATCATAACTTGGGGTTCCACAATCAGCAGCACATATCACTCCACCTTGAAATTGGAAGTGAAACAAGATTGAGACCAGGATACATCACTGATATCCCTCGTTTTCATGCCCAAATCACACATCCACCTAATAATCATCTGCCCTGACAAAGCATCCACTCATCTCTCATCTTCTTCCTCTGTCAGGTAATAACCAAGGATGATGTCAATGACTTCTTCTTTTTCTCTACCTCTATCTCTGTCTTCTTCACTCTCTTCCTGATGATTGTAGGCCAATTTATAGAAGATAGTTTTTCCTTAGGGCACTTCGACTGTATGGAGGCTACATGTTTCTTGACTCATACTCTATAAACAATACCATATCAAAGAGATAATTCTTAGATGATAACATAAGCTCTAATTTACAAAAAGGATTAAAATCTGGTTGCACAGTGAAAACAATTTTTTTGATCAGTTCAGCTAGCACAAGGACATCACTATAATATTGTGCCCAAGCCATATGAAGTCTACTACCAGCTAAACTCCTTGGTACCACCAGTATTTCCATCCTAATTACAATAAACATGAAACTGTGACATAAAACAAGATGAACTGATGACATTTCAATTTAAGCCAGTTGGATCCATTTAATAGCTTATCACTTTTTTTTTTTAAGAAAGACAAGCTAATTTAAACCAGATCCAAATGAAGCTTTTTTTTTCTAGGGTTATGGTCAATCAATTCCTTATAAAAAAAAAAAACTGACCAAGCAAGTCCATTGCATTCAATCTTTCTGCCTTCCATGTGTTTTAGCCTCTCAAGATACCTCTTAGAGTGATTGAACCAAAGACCACATTGGCAAGAAACAACACCAAAAACTGTTCCTTTTTTCCGAGTTGATTGTCTTTTTCAAACTTTGCTTTATTAAACCAAAGATCTAAAATAGATTATTTAAGTGCCAATTAATGAAATTAATTTTCAGAATTTTAAGTAAGTTTTTAAAAATTTCTGAAAGTGAGAAATCGATGAAAAGCATTTGAGGAGGGTATATTGACATAAGACAATCATTTCATTGAAACAACTTTGGAATGATGCCCAGAATTGGATATTATGCCAATATGGTAAGCATATGGTAAACTAGCAAAGACATGTAGCACATGATGGGCATTGAAGTCTAAAACTAAGATCTGAAGACATTCATATTTACCTGAAAAGTCTCCACCATTTGCATTTGAGAATGGATATAAGTAGATAGTGTCCTTAGATTGGCTTCCAGATTTCCATGTGAAACTGCAAAAATTCAAAAACTTGATTTAGCTGCTATTGTTTTACATTCTTATTGACTATAGAATTCGCATGGGAGGAAATTTTAGAAAGCACTACCATGAAATTTTTACCAGGAATGCATTAGTTTGCTCTTGTACAAATAATCAGGACATATTAACTCAGTGATGTTTATTAATATGTCACACTTGTTTTTATGTGCAATTAATACATTTGATACTGTCTTCCAGTTAACTTGTATATGTGCAATGATATATAGTACATGTGGAGTATAAATATCTCAAAATGAAGAAAGTAAAATATCTAGTGCTACAGCAGGCTAATAAATGAATGAGGGATTAAGCATAATGTCAACTAATTAAGCTGATAAGTTGCACAGCAGAACAGGCTATAAGCTGGTGTAGCCCATGGAATAATGGGAAGGTTATTTGCCATCCAGCCAATCAAACAATCGCCTAACCATAAAGCAGCATCTATGGGGTAAACTTACAGTGTATAGCCCAGGAAAGTGCCTAAGTTGGCACTCGAACTGTACTTCAGAAAACAATGGTTGGCACGATGTACAATTTTTGGACTATCCATGGATTTGACAGCAACAGATCTCAATGGCAAAGCGATGGCATATAATGGATCACAAAGAGACATTTTTATGCATGCCTTGTTTCATACATGAGCAAATGAGCTTGTTGACACGTGCAGCTTCAAACAAACATTTTACATTATGCATACATAAATGTTACTTCTCTTCACAAGTAATAGGCAAATTCCAAGCCAAATTCATTTCATTACGAAAAAATTTAAGGAAAAGAAAGAGGCAAAACTAATGTTGATTGAAGCCAGAATTCAGCAAAAGTCCCGTTAACATCATGCTTGAAGTGTTGGGTGCCACGTATAGTTTAACTTTACTTAAGTATTGACAATAGTTAATTTTAATTGTCTGAAGCAATATTAAGAGTTCTAACAGGATATCTTCCTCTTAATTTCTTAGTGTTCGAATGCCAAACCTCTAATTGCAACAACAGTTAGATATTTAATAAAGCAGTCATCAGATAGATCTACATTTTATTTTATAGAAAAGTATTTATGATTCAAGAAAAATAGAAACTGTCTGCTCTATATTCTCCTTAGATAAACAGAGGTTGCACTATGAATTTTACAATATTATGAAAAAGATTCATGTAGTCGACCCCAAGCATTTTGACACAACTATGTTTTCTGTCAAATAAAGTAACAGATAACAGAAGGTGTCTATTGCAGCTCTTTACCACTGGATGATAGGCAAAAGCAATTCAGTCTATTCTCAATTTGCTTCCCAAGTTCCTTTATTGTCCGCTCCACCAACCAGTCTTTGATGTTCTGTAACATAGAAGAAAATTATTTTATAATATAAAAGAAAGTATCACGGATACAAAATAATGACAAAAAAGATCATAGATACAAAAGGAATCAAAATCCATAGATATGATTTCAAATACATAACAAGATAAATGGACTGAAGTTTGACATTGCCTAGACTCAAACAAATTGCACAACTTTAAATGCTTGCTATGACTTAGCCATCATAAGTGGAAGTTCCAACTTATGAATATTAATAACAGCCAAAATAAACAAAAGCCTTCATGTAGTCTGCTTCCAGTGTCCATATTCCTGGAAGAAGAGATGAAGTTTCTTATGCGGAAGCACAAGTGTTAGGACTCTAGCTAGGAGAGTCCTAATTGAGAGGGGCATTCATGTAAAACCTACCTAAGCCGACCCCTATTAAAGAGGTGAAAAGGCCGGCTAAGATTTGGAGGTTATTTCTTAGAGAAGAATTAGGAGTTGTAAAGGAATAAGAGTCTTGAGTAGGAGTCCTATTAGGAGTCTTAATTGAGTAGGAGTCATATTAGGAGTTAGGGTTTAGAAACCCTATAAATAGCCATGTATTCATCCTCTTTTGATAAGCAATAGATGAATCTTTTCTACAGCCTTTGAGCAGCAACTTGGAGGAAGGAACCCCTATAGAGTTCCAAGGATGCCGATCCCCTAAAGAGATCAACCCCAAGCTTAGAATCTGCAAGGGTTCTAAC
>LVTN01001126.1:52152-97555 GCA_001649415.1 Musa itinerans
GGGCCTCGCCTCGCCTCGCCCGAGCGCTTAGGCGAGCGCCCGAGCGCCTTTTTTAATCACTGACAGAAGCTCTATAAAGCTCAATGGACTGAGCAAGCAACAATGAGTCATCGCATGATCTTGCATGAGGTAATGCGCTGATGGACACATTGTAAGATCAAGTGGGAAGGAGATCGAAGGCAACTCCAAACGAAAGCACACTTAGAGACGATAAGGAGATCGAGTTAACCCATGGAATGTGGGCACGAAAGCCACCATCATCTCAATACAAACCGAGGAGCAAAGCAATTTAGCTCAACTTAGAAGACAAAATATGGAGCTTTCCTTGGACAAAGGTCAAGGACATGAACTCTTCTAAAGGCAAGAGTAGAATTATGCCAATCATTAGATTCCTCATTCTTATACAGTGGACTCATCTTGTATGGTGCCAAATCGAAGGGAGCTTCAAGGCACATGCACCTTATCTCGACGGCACAATTGACGGAGGGACTAAGGTGGGAGGTCGACTCAACTTGCAGACGTGAAGTTGGAGTTGGAAAGCCTTGGCACATGACAAGAGGACACAAAGGTAGGCACTCTACAAGAATATGTCACAATGCTGTCATTCGAGTTGCCACAAATGGAAGCTGTGCGGAGCGAAGATTATGCTATGGGCAGAGGCCTAGGATCCAAACAATGGCGCACTAACTTCAATGAAGTCAAGCTGCATTTAGGAAGACATTTGGATTTTTAATATGCAATCAAAGAAAGGGGTTTAAGTGAATATGTAGTTGTGGAATGCTTTGACGAAAGTGTTGTTTGGTAAAATTGTATTTCAAAAGTCTATTGAATATTTTGTGATAAATTTACCCCCCTAATATTTTTAATATTTATCAAAAAGTGAATGTATATTTTCATTTAAACTAATAAGTAAATGAATAAAATAATTAAAAAAATATATGTGATCTTATAAAAAAATTTATATGGCCCAAATATATAATAAATAAAACATAATCATATAAATAAAAATAAAATAACCTTTATAAATAAATAAATAAAATTTCACCTTATAGAAAATATAAATAATGTTAGTTTATCTTTAAATCATTTTGATAATTTTATAATTTTAGATAAAGTCAATGGGTACTTTGGAAATTTAAAAAATTACATTAACATCCCATAAATGTTGAAATACTAATTCGATCCTGAGGTAGCATTAACAGAAAGCGACATGGTGTAGTGAATCATGGTGGAACAGTTCGAGATAATCTAACACACACAGGTTAAGTCCCATGAGGAACTTGATCATTCGGAGGGATGATCGGGAGTTATTGAGAGTTTTGCTTTGATAAGCAACACAACGACAATAAGGGCTATAGATTCAAGGAGTGAATGTCATTATACAATAGAGGCAAATCTTCTATGCATATATCGAATTTTGCATTGAATGAAAACCTTAGTCATTAATATATAGGTGCTATGTACCGCCGAGAGAGATTTCAGAGTGCAAGTACTAGTGAAATCCTATGGGAGGGACTGGATCATACAGAGGTATGATTGGAACTGGTGTAGTCTCTTGAGCTCATATTCACTTGAGGGAGGCTAACACGCTAAAGGACAAGGCCAAGGTAGCGAACGCTACTACTAAGGACGTATAGGAGAATAGAATCAATACAAGCCCTACAATATGATGATGAAGGATATGCATGGGAGTTGTAGTTTGTCTTTCCATCAAACAAGGTGAAAAGTTTGAAGAACTCAAACATGTTGAATCAGGTGGTCAAAATAGGTTAAGAAGCGATAATGAGTCTCGAGAGACTTAGCTACCTAAAACTAAGCGTCGATAAAAATAGAGGTGGATTTGGAGGAATGTCAAAGTGTCGCAAAGGCAATTCTTTTGATCGCGAAGAAAAGGGACGCAAGTATAAGGTGATGGACTATCGCACCATGGGCATCGACACATTGCTCTCATGGAGCGAAAGCGCATGGTCATGAAAGGGGTCAAGGAGATGGAGAATGCAATGGTAAACTCCAAATACCAAGATAAATTAAAAAAGCAGAGGCTAAGGAACCTCATAAGACCAATGTCAAAAGGTTTCTCATCAACATAGCCGAAAGTGAGGAGCTTCAGGTTGATGCGAGAGTGCTCAACAAAGGAACGGAGTAGGCAATACACAAAGTTATACCCTTTATATTTCTATTTATAAGAGTAGCTAGCGAAAACCAAGGATTACAACACCGAATAATACCGCCCGGTAATACCGAATGATATTGCCCGTACTGGGTAGTACCGTTGATCTAGCCCCGTATCGGACGATACAGGGCTGTAATATCAACCGTTACCACCCGAAACAGGTCGGTAACGATCGATCTTGACCATCGCCGCCCGCTACCAGGCAGTATCAACCAAGCTGCAACCTGGCTACGGCAAGTGAAGAAGAAGCGTCAAGGGAGAAGAGGGAGAATCGAGAGAACCTTAACGCTTCCCCATCCGACGCCGGCCTCCCTCAACGATCCTGGTCCAAGAGGTAACGGAGAGGCAACGACTCGGCTTTTTCTTCATCGCGTTCTTCGCCAAAGGCTAGAGACGTCTACGGCCTTCGACGTCTTCACCGAACGTCGCAGATGAGGAGAAGATTGCATTCTCCTCGTTTGATGCAACAAGGAGAAGAAAAGGAGGCGACATCACTGAGGCAGCATAAGCCTCCTTTTTTATTTTTTTTATTTTTTATTTTTATATTTTTTTATTTTGATTTTTATATTTTTATATTATATATATATACATACCGAGCAGTACACCATGGCGTACCGCTCGGTATGCTCGTACCATACTATACTAAGCAAAGCACGATACGTCAGTATGGTACCAAGCAAACGATGAAAGTGGTACAATCCCAGAGATGACCAAAACCTTTCAGAGACTTGCTCTAAACAAGGCAAGATTTTGCTCTTTTCGAGTAATACTTCTTGCATTATGAAAGTTACATTCTAAAAGTTTGATGGCAACGAGAAAATGAAACACAGTAGCTAACACAGTGCAAAGAGTGTAACACTTCAACTGCTTAAGAAGTGTGAGAAAAGGGCAAGTGAAGGCCAATAACCAGCTTGATGAATAAAGTACAACTATCAAAGAGGTGGGCAAAGTCAAGTACCCTTAGCCTTCTTAACTATTGATAGAATGGGTGAAATCAAATAACCAGTAGAGGAGCTCTACACATTGTCAAATATCCTTTAAAGAAACCTAGTGACAGATACTACTTATCAAATCCTCACCAACAATGATTGGCTCTACCGAAAGTAGATCGTCCACTTCATTTCCCAAAAACATGTCAACCTAAAGTAGAGAAAATAAGCACCTACTTTGAGGAGATGACTAAGCAAAAGAGAAATTAATGGGCAAATTTTGGGAAGGAAAGGTCTTAAAACTACAAAGTCTATGAGACCATGCTTGTTAATGCTCCAACAGGCATCCATCCAGTTCAAGCAGCGTAAGATGTTTGAGAGACCAACGCACAACAACGAAGGTCTTTTCCTTCATTCAAGGGATTCGCAAGGACCATCGAAGATCAACACAAATTGACCGACCTTACACTAGAGTAAAAGTCACTAGCAAGTAGAAACAATGTAAGCATATCATAGTTCAATACTCAACAACAATGATGGAGAGCAGTTAGGAGTTGAGAGGTGCGTTGCACCTAAAGCAAAGGATTAAAAATTCAGCAAAGGCAAAGAAATGTAGCATCCACCAAGGTTTTTAATCTTGTGTTGTACCAATGTACCGAGCCCTGCTCGATACGGTACCAGTGTACCGAGCAGTACACCAAGGCGTACTGAACGGTTGCAGGTTGGTTCAACCACAGCGGCCATCGGATGCAGGTTAGTTGACTTGATGCGATCAGTCACGACCCGTGACCCCCAAGCAACGGATCTCACCATACACGGCCCGATGCTCTCCATGCATTGATAACAAGCCATCACCTTAGAACGCGGGGTTTCTATAAGACATGAGATCAGCCCCGTCCAACCCTTGGGCCTCGTTGATCCTCTCCATCACCTTGTATGGCAACACCCATCGCTTGGTCGCCCTCCTCCGTCGCCACCTTGTCCTTCCTGATGAGCTCCGCCGCCCTCCAACGCACCTGTCCGGCCTTGAGATGCATAACCCCATCTCTCTCTCTCTCTCTCTCTCTCTCTCTCTCAATCCTGCTCCTCCAATCACCTTCCGCATCGATGCCCGTCACTTGGTCGCCCTCCTCCGCCGCCTCCGCATCCCTCCCGGCGAGCTCTGCCACACTCCCACACACCTATCCAGCCTCGAGACGCACAACACTATCCCACTCCGTCGCTTTCTCCTTTCCTCTCTCTCTCCTGCTCCTCTCTTAGGATCAAAATGTTGGGGTCTGCATCTTGACTCCGAGATCCAAGAAGAAGAATCGTACCGGTAGTGAGCAATCCGCGTTATGATAGGTTGGCGGACCAGTACAAACCGCCCATACCGGGCAATATGGTATGAAATTAAAAACTCTAACATCCATAAAGGATTTAATGAGAATGTCGAAAGAATAAGTGAGGGAGAATATCACGAAAGCCTTGTAAGCAAAATGTTCAACATAATGTTTTTGTATATCCGTATCTTTTGGTTTTGTCATGCTTTAGAGTTTAGATAACATGTAGAGGGTTTGCAATAAGCTTAGCAATCCCATTTTGATTGGCTTTTGTGGTCGTTTCAGGCTTATACACATAAGGTGTGTTCGTCACACAAAGCAAAACTGCCTAAAAACAAGTCATCTAGGTAGTCATTTTGTCTATTTTTTGGGTGTGCAGAGCAGTGCAAAATGTTAGCCATCTTAACACCGTAGAGCTACTTGTGTGGCACAAGCTTGGATGGGTCCTTCGGGTAATGTCTAGGATTGGTTCACTGTCTAGTTCTGCAAGGATGTTATATGGGTACTTATGGAGACTTTTGGCATGATAGACCATCTTGGACCCTATGTTACATGACTGTTTAGAGTTTATGAAGTCTATCTTTATATTTTGTATTATCTATCAAGTGTTTACTGAAATATTTGCTTGTAGAATCCCGTGTAAACACTTATATTAATATATTTTCTCTTTTGCGGGTCCATAGCGCACCCTAAGAGATTACAAGGAGGTTGATCCTTTGTGGATGAACATACAAGGGTGTCACACGACTTAGGCAAAACCAGTTAAGTCCATAACAGCTTGTCGACCCACCACTTGCCATTATATATAAATCATGACAATGCTCACTTGACTATAGTAATTGGTAAGGCTAGTAAAGTTTGTTTTTCTGTAATAAAAGAAATACAATAATCTTATCATTATCAAGGTCATCTATCGTATTATCAGTCAAAAAGTTTCACACACTATGAGATTAGATGATTATACAATTGAAAAACCAAACATGTCACAAGCAGTGATTTAAAAAGCGTTAGGCGCCAAAATGCGCTAAGGTCCAAAAACGCCCGAGGCGCTAGGCGCTCACCTAAGCGCTCGCCCGAGCAAAGCGATGCGCTAAAATATAAAAATATATAATATAATTAATAAATATAATTATTTAAAATTTTAAATAAAATACACTATTAAATTAAGAAAATTAACAGTATTAAAATCAAAATAATATATTATTAATCTAATAAATATAAATACCAAGGTCTGTCATACCGAAACATACCACCCGGTACGGGCAGTACATACCGGTCCGATAGGTTACCGGCACGCAGACCGCCCACTACCGGGCGGTACGTACCGGTTTCGACTATAGCACTGTAGCAGTGCACTGTAGCACTATAGCAGTGCTCGGTACACTCGTACTGTATAGTACCGAGCCCAAGTCGAAACACCAGTACGGTACGGTATTACGAACCTTGATAAATACTATTATTAGTATACTGTTAACAGTATCCTGTATACTGTTAACAGTATATAGAAGGAGAAGGAAGAGGAGTGTAAGGGGGTGCTGACCGAGAAAAGAGGAAGCAGCAGCGGGAGCGGGAGCGGGAGTGTAAGGAGGCAGCGGCAGCGGGAGCGAAGAGTGTAAGGAGGCAACGGCAACGGGAGTGTAAGGAGGTAGCAGCAACGGGAGCGGGAGTGTAAGGAGGCAGCGGCAGCGGGAGCGAAGAGTGTAAGGAGGCAACGGCAACGGGAGTGTAAGGAGGTAGCGGCAGCGGGAGCGGGAGTGTAAGGAGGCAACGGGAGCAGCGAGTGGCGAGCAGCGAGAGCAGCGAGTGGCGAGCAGCAGGAGCAGCGAGCTGTCACGACCTTAGCTGGAATTGCCTAAGGCGTGAGGCACCCTTGCGGCCAAAGACGCGAACTTAGCTTGCGTTGCCTAAGTCGCGAGTTACCCTTGTGGCAAAGACGCGAACTTAGCTTGCGTTGCCTAAGTCGCGCTTCGCCCTTGCGATCTTGCTCCGTAAGGATCAGCCCACTTGTAACCTCTCGCAGGTCCCGAAGGACCTGTAAAAGAGAAAGTTGGTTAGTTCAAAAGAACGAGCAACGGACAAGTCCCGAAGTCTCACGAAAAGGGGAAGCTTTACAAGCAATTCGACGAACACCTTGTGTGCACAAGAGAAAAGAGGGAGAGGGAGAAAACAAGGCTTTAGAAGGATGAACGAACAGCTGCAAGCCCACAAACAGCCGCTCACCTGGTCCCGGGCGCGAAGACAAGTTCCAGTAAAGGCCACATGCGAACTTGCGAAAGAGAGTTCAACGCCCGGTATATAACCGAAGCCCCATCCAGCCCTGTGCCACCCGGGGGGTTCAAAGGGGCTAAGATGGCTGGCATTTTGGTGAGCGGAGGCAGTTCTCCGCAACCCTCCCGCGGCACGCGAAAACGGAGCTGTTTTGGGCTGTTTTGGGGCTGTTTTGCTCGGTTCGGTGAGCGATCGCTTTGTAACGCTGCAGCTTGTTCGAACTTACATATTTACAAGCAAAATGACCCAAAACCAAGAGAAAACATGCTGTCAAGCAGCTGTACATGCAGGTGTGAGCGACGAACGGTTCGTTGAACGGAGTTGTTGCGGGTGCGCGACGACCGTTCGTGACAGAGCGACGACAGTGGCAGCGGTAGTGAGTAGCAACAGCGGCGAGCAGCGGTAGTGGGAGCGGCAGCGGCAACGAGCAGGGTTAGGGTTGGGCAGCGACAGCTGATATCGGTTTTAGTTGGTTCGATTGAACCAACTAACCACCGGAGACCGAACTAGACCTAAAATCCTGGTTCGGTCGCCTGGTTTAACCCAGGCACTCGCCCGAAGCGCCCAGCGCCTGGGCTCGGCGAGCGCCCAGCGCTTGGGCTCGGCGAGCGCCCAGGCGGCGCCTCTTTGAAGCGCGCCACCTAGAAGTGAAGCGAGGCGCTCGAGCATCGCCTCGCCTCGCTTGAGCGCCTAGGCGAGCGCCCGAGCGCCTTTTTAAATCACTGGTCACAAGTCTATGGCAAAGGATATGTTCAGAAACATTGATGCCAAAGAAGATGCTTTGGAGTATTTAACCACTTTGCCAGCTACAGCAGATCATCAAATGTTATCCTAACTTGTAGCACAAAGAAATTCTTAATCTTTATCTGCCTTTTAACTGATAGCAGCAGCTGCATATTTACTGAATCATACACAAGCAATTCTAATACATTTATGAATAAAAAGGAACAACAATTACCTGTGATATAATAGATGCCCTATTGACTGCCCTTCCTGACTTAAGCTGCTTATCCAACTATAAAACCGGCAGCAAGATAAACAATATTTTAATTTAATAGGAAAAAGATTTAAGTAGAATTAGTCATGCAAGAAGTGGTAGAGAAAAGCCTGAGATAACATATATCAAAAACAACAAAAGGAGATTGGCTGACTCGTAATTCAACTGATTGTATTTCCATCAATGAAGCTCAATAATGGGAAATGATTCATGTAATCAACCCCAAATATTGTTTATGTAAATAAGTAACCATACTACATTAATATATATATTTCTCAATTTGATCAGAATTAGTTTCTCAATTTTATGAAAGAAGGTCATTCAAGTAAAAAGATATTGCATCTGAGTCCTTTCTATATAATCTTCAGAAGCAATTGATTTAAAGATTCTTGTGATTATCTTAAGATAATAATATATTAAAGCATGCACCATCAGAAAACACAAAAGTCAAATGTTAAAGCATCTAATTATTGAGTCAACAGAGAAGAAGCATAAACTTAGCTTGTTTGAAAATCTTCTCATAATTAATGATGAGACAAGTGCAAAGAGAAAATTCAGTATTTTATCTTTTGGAAGGGTTTGAGTTAATCAAGTTAATTTGTTCTAATAAATTTTAATTGGACATTTTCATATTTACCATTAAGAAATTGAGGTTTAGGTAGCTGTGAGTACGAGGAATGGACAAGTTGCCTAGTGATCTGTTTAATAAACTATTTGTGGAACTTGAACTCCCTTGAAGATCTAAGTTAAAATTCAATAAACAAAAAGATTTAAGAAAAACAATATAGCACAGTCTTACTTATATCTCTCCCTTATTTGTTAATAATAAAAAAATCAGAAAAAAATTTATTTTCTGCAGACTTTTGACAAAACAGCAGATATTCTGCTCTCTATGCAGGGATACACTTTGAGCATCCATGTAATGGTTGATATTACTGAGGCAACAGAACTCATTGCATAGAGCCAAGGACAGTTTATTGACTACCGTAACCAGGCAGCCTGGTCATGATGGTTGCTTCCAGTGAAAAAAATTGAGAACTAAGATGTTGCTGCAGCATGTCTCTTGGCTATATGAACAGAGAGCTCCACAAAGTTCTTTGTGCCTATCAATAATCCCACCAAAGACTGACCAGAAGGTAACTGTTCCTTGTTAAGTCCAATGATCATGGAAGATAAAACCAAATCATATTCTGCTTAGAACGTAAGGAAACCATCCTTCTGTAAAGTGCCAAAACACAAGTCTCCTTCTTGATGTTAAGCCTAATGATCATGGCTTCTCGCGAAGGAAGAAGACAGCTTATATGAGCCAATTTAAGAGGGATGGGCGCTTATATTTTCAAGATACTTAGTGAGCATACTTACAATTAATTTCTCAATAACAAGTTGATCATAAGACTGCTACTGAAATTCCACAATAGCTGACATTTTAGAGGAATATTTAGCACAGTTTAGAAGGAACAGAAAAACAATTTACAAATTAATCCATGCATACAAGTCCAGGAACAAGGTGTACCAAAGATCAGCAGCTGCTTGAAATTATTAATTACCTTCTAATAATTAAACAGGTATAGGTATTCAGGCTTCAGATCATTCTACTTTTGCACTAGCCAAAAGTAGGAGGTTCAAAACCACAGCAAAAACTACAAAAACATATTACCTAATGGAGAAAACCATGAGAATCAACAACACAAACTGCAAATCTTGTTGTGGTAGAACTAACATTTGACAATCATAACAAACTATCCAATAGGTTAATTAATAGGAAAAGTGATAAATATAATTTCGCTCATAGAACCAATACCAGCATAAGATCTTCAAGTTTATCTTTGTCTATACGATTTACTGAATAAAATGACTGATCTTGTATTCCATCTTCCTTAAATATTTCAAGCAGTAAAACCTACAAACAAAACAAGTGTAAGATAAACAAAGTATTGGTTGGTTAAACAAGAAACTCAAGACACTATCACAAAGAAGAACTAACAGGTAGAGTATCCAAAGCTGTACATATCTGAGCCGCAAACTGTGACGAATAAAAATTTGAGACACAGGGAAGATCTGGACTGAGATTTCAAAGATAACAGAAAATCATTAATAAGTACTTAGTAGCACCTACAAATTGAAAACTTGGAAAAGGAAAAAACATGGAAGAGAAATAAGACATGAGATAGAATGACTATCGGTTGGTTAGAACTTAAAAGTGCTATACAACATTTCTAAACAGACATATGTGTGACATTAAGTGCAAAAGATTACTAGGGGCCTAAAAATTAAGTACAAGCAAGGTTCGTAATTTCGTACTGTACCGGTATATCGAGCTTTGCTCGGTATGGTATGGTACCAGCATACCGCTTGGTACGTGTATATGTATATAATATAAAAATATAAAAAATCAATATATAAAAATATTAAAAAATTTAAAAAAAGGAGGCATACGCTGCCTCGGCGACGTTGCCTCCTTTTCTTCTCCTCGTCACGTCAGACAAATAGAAGAACGTGGTCTTCTCCTCATCTGCGGCGTTCAACAAAGACGTCAAAGGTCGCAGACGTCTCCGACCTTTAGCGAAGAACACGGCGAAAGCCGTAGGCATCTCCGGCATTCGGCGAAAAATGCGGCGAAGAAGAAGCCGAGTCGTCGCCTCTCCATTACCTCCTGGATCGGGATCGTCGAGGGAGGGCCACGTCGGATCGAGAAGCGTTGAGGTTCTCCCGATTCTAGCTCTTCTTCGAGCACCTTCTCCCTCTTCTTCCCTCGATGCTAAATCAATCCGATCCCGAACTTATCCTCAAGGCGATAAGTTCACCGGTCTTATCTAGTACTCTTACACATAAAACAAAAGCTTATGGAAACATGTGTGAATAAGACAAGCTCAGATTCCACAAAAATATTAAATTAATATATACAATCATTTATTTAGCCACTTGGGATTGGCAATCCAGATTTTATTCACAAATTAGATCGTTCAAAGACAATATCATCATGAAGTCCAAAGGCCACACCATGTCCTTTTTTAATAATTTCTTAATCAAGCATTAAGATGAAAAAATTTTCTGTTCTGGAACTCTAATGTGAAAACTGCAGCATAGATTGATTTTCTTTAGGTTTTTGGCATATATGCCCCATCAAAGTAGGTCTATTTGCATATATACCTAAAGGGGCTTCTTGTAAAATCAAATATAAGCAACACAGCAGCAGTACTTAATTCTAAAGGGGCTTCTTGTAAAATCAAATATAAGCAGCACTGCAGCAGTACTTAATTCTAACGGGGCTTCTTGTAAAATCAAATATAAGCAGCACTGCAGCAGTAGTTAATTCTAAAGGGGATTCTTGTAAAGTTATAGAGGAAGCCAGTGCCATAAGACTTCCATCATGAAGGAATATGGAAAGGTCAATATGCAGACAACCTACCCACATGTGAAGTGATTTTTGAATCCATGATACTGTGCCATTGTGGAGCAACTCCAATATAAAATACTAAATATAGTAATCTAGCTACATGAGAAAAAGATGCACAATATGTACACAGAAAGAAAGAAGATGTATTAATTGTCTGCAGTAAAACCTTTCATTTTGTGCAACCCGTAATAATGGTGCATCTACCCATCTCCAAAACTTAAGAAAAAACATATGCAGAATGAGCATTAGTGAAGGATCTAGCTCAATCTTCTTGCCAAGCAGTTCACCAAACCTTGGAATATACCCCCAAGCATATATAGCATCTGTAATCTGCATAAATAAAATAAAATTTACAAGTCAAGGGATGATAGAGAAATTTTAAATATAATCCTTAGGGGGAATTAAACTGGAATATTCCTGAATAAAATTCCTCAAAGATTTTCCAATTTGGCAAAGGTTGTCTCAGTACTCAAGATATACCCAAATCATCAGCACATAGCAGCTTAAGCTTCTATTTTGACAAAATTACTCAACTATCCATATCCATTTATGGGTGATTAATTACAAATATAAAATTTGTAACCCAGTAACAGTTTGAAGTCCATCGAAATTTTAAGTTAATCTGCTGCAAGCACAAAAAATCAATTTATCATTTAACAGGAAATTATAATCACAGCAGATAATGGAATGTGAATATGAAATTGAAAAAAATGAAATTTGTGAAAGCCATGGAACGTACACTTTAGTTCTTTTGATTGATTGATAGTTTAGTTAGCTAGTACACTCAAGAGATGCCTTAACTCTGGTATTATTATCATATAAAAAGTAAATTGTGCCATAGAGACATATCATAATACCTAACAAGAGAGTTGCAAATCAACACCAGACCCAACAATTATAAAGTTGCTATTTATATCTGAATTATTTGGTCTATGTGCCTCACTAAAAATTTTACTAGTATTGTCTGCCTTTGAAAATAGTTTCCGTTCAGAATCCCAAGCTCAAATCATCCCGGCCAGCATAGAGCAGTATGTTCAAAATAGGCAATACATGCATGGAGCATTTGGTTCTGAGTTATACTTTGTGGCTAAAGGTTAAAGGTCAGTTACAAAGATGGCAATGCAAGGTACACACACAACCTTCATTTCTTAATCAATAATTTAAATGAATTGTACTGACAGGTAAATGCTGACCCAAACGCCAAACAGGTATAAGGTACAACCATAGCAGAGTAATTCAAATATAGAAATATTTTTATATTTTCTTACCCATCCTATTAGAATGTACGGTATCTGTTAGGGACTGGTATTTAAATCCTTACATTAACTACCAAGAAATTTGGGTGAATATATTATGGTATCTGGCCAACCAGCTTTCTCAATGAGTTAATTATTATATTATCTGTGACAGCATTGCCACTTTCAGTAAATAAGGAATCTTTCAAGAGGTCGATCAGTAAGATCCAATAGTTGCTTCCCCTCTTTAAAAGAAATATTTCTTAGCATTCTGGTTATCCCATAGCAGTCCAATCTCACCATCTTGTTGGAAGAAGATTGATAGCATATGCCAATCTTTTTATTAAAAAGAAGAGAAATTTTTATAAAATAATTAATTTTCCCTGCAAGTAAAACTGAAGCGGAAAGTTTTCACTCTCAACAAAGTGACAAGCAAAACATTGTGGAGTTCCTAATAATGGTTTGTCATGACATTTGTTGCTCGGCGCATTGCAGCTGTCAATGGGCAGTGAGGTTACAAGAATGTCTAGTTTATCATACAAGGAGCTGCTTCATCTTGCTTTTCTTTTCTTCCACATTGCATGGTTGTTAAGAACTAAACCATAAACCCTTCTTTGTGTCAGAAAAACTTTGGCACTATCAACCATACATCGGAGAAAAAAAAAGTTCTGATATTAATACACAAAATATTTCTGGAAGTAAGAATAATTAAGGCTAAATCTTAACCCTATTGTCCAAATCTGAAGCTAAATTTTAGAATAGTACCACAGAAAATGTAGAAAGAGCATCATTGTCCAAATTAAGAGTTTTAATCATATCTTGCAAGTACTTCTGCAACTCTGACAAATGCTGCTTACTTTGTACATTTTCTTCAATCTGAAATGTTAACAAAAAGAAAAAAAACAGTTACAAACCCACTCTAAGAACAAAACCATCACTAAAATAAAAAATTAACTGAAAATAAACTTGAGTAACTGATATCATTCTCTGTTAATTGTATATCTATATGTGTCTCTCAGATAGTAACATAAACAAAGATAGAAAGAAAAGGATAAGCAAAAACTGTAATATACTTGTGCACAAGATAAACAACAACAAAAGTTTAGATGAGAGAATAAACAAGCTGCATAATGAAAAGCTATATGACAATTACACTGTTAAAGAAACATTAGGTACCTCTTTTATGCACTAGCACAGGAGTTTTCACCTCAATCAAAGTTATTAGCTTCTTTTCTGGCTCAACTTCTAGGCCTCATCAACAGTTTGCTATAAAGGTCTTTGGCCTGACCCGTTAACTTTAAAGAAATTGAGGCATTTTTCCTCAAGAAAAAATAAAAAGCCTAATACAGATATATACCTAAGTAACTCAACATTCCTTTCCTTATAACAAGCAAGGGGCATGGACTGTTACCCAGGAAAAACTAGTTGGACTAGTTGGCAGATGTCTAATCACAAAAGCCTCATCTGGTAGAGAGGTTTCATAGGGATTTTCGATGAAATAGTGGAATTTTGACCACACATCCTCAAAATCACATCCAGAAAGTTCCACTCTCAGAACCCACTCTCAATATCCCATTATCCAAATCCTTCCCTCCAAATCCAAAGCCAAGTTCCCTATGGAACTTACCACCCTATTAATAACCCAGGTTTTTGGTTCCAAGCAGTACCCATGGAACTTCCAAAACCTAGAATTTATAAATCTTCACACATAATTCCCCTAATTGAATCCCCCGATAAAAACAAAAAAATTTCCTCGTTAAAAACTTGAGAAATTTCTGTTTTTGAGTTTGGATTCCTACTTGTAACTCTTTGCAAAAACCACAGAAATTTTATCCCCAACCAAATAGGGCCTTAGAAATTTCTTGCTGGCTAACAACAGTAAGACAAAATTCTTCTTACATCGTAAGTAAAAGAATGTCAACAGAAAAAAGGTATTCTCTAAGCTGTGTCATGCCCTATGTGCTTAAGTAAAGGATTCAAATGTCTAAAAATTCTTGGTGAAATTCATCACAAGATTGAGCATTTCCAACCACTCTTCTAAGTTCTATCACCAACCACCTCCCTCTCAATTATAACCTTTTATGTTGGCCCCATGTTCTCCATCTCCCCTATTCTACCACCCAAATCTATCAACCCAACTACACATGTTTCAACCACTACCAATCACACACCATCCCCCTTATCATCCTTACCTCTTCCAACACCATCTTCATCATCTACCTCCCTATCAAAGTCTCAATTCCCTCCCACCCTATGAAACAAGGGTTCAGAAATGGGATACTGAAATGACAAAATACAAATACTAAAATGTATCAAGTCTTGTGATTATAATACACAATATAACATGATGTAACAATAAAATCTATCTTCTGAAAATGTATTATTATCCATGACAAATTTTGACATTGCACTTATCATCACGAATAATCAAATACGTAACTAGCATCCTACTTATCCGTCATGAAAATTATTTTTAGAAACATAGTTATTTAGAAATATAGAGAACATAGCAAGAATTTGATAACTGAGTGAGATTAGATAAATTTAACTGATCATAATTTAACAATTAATACAAATGACATAAAATAATCTCATCTAGAATTTGAAGTTGAATATTTAAATAATTCTCCCAAAAGTATTTAAAAATTATCTATTAAAGTATTTGTAAATCATCCACTAAGTACCTTAAATTATTAATTCCTTTCAAAAACATTTTAACACTTTCAAGGGAGTATTCTACATGTTTGTAAAACTAAGAAATATTGTCAAGTATCATATCTAAAATATATCATATAATGATATGACAAGCAATATGAAGTGTTCATTTTCCATAACCTCTCACTGGGATACTCTCATCAGACTGCTTATGCCACTACTTCCACAAGTACCTGCAAGTAGCAGACCCAATCACCATCAGCCATCTAGTCTTCTTCATTGACCTATGTAACAACATATTCGACACCGAATATTAAAAACATGGGAGTAATACCATGCCTAGAGATCCCCATTAAGGCATTACAATGGTGTAAGGCCTCAGACAACAAGCAGAAACCCTATTCCTAGGCATATTGAATGCCACATAATATATCAGCATGAACGTCGCACAGGAACATGTAATGCTGCAATTTTGTGCTACGCTACTTGTCACTTCTATTTTTGTGCTCCTCAACAATAGCTAATTTCACTAATTTAAGGACCTTTCATTGCTTAAATTTGTCATCAGCATCAACATTCAAAGATGGAAGAAGACTGATTTGGCCAGCAATGTTGGCATCATGGCCAGCAATGCCAATGAGCAATGCAGCCCTAGGAGCTGGCCGGCCTTACGGATTGCTTCAGTGGCTTATAGGGCTCATACTTCCCAAGTCAGCTGCTTATGCCCTTCATGGGAATGTGGTACCACATAGAGGAGAATTTTACTGGCTTGGGAGATGAATTTAACAGCAAGGTTAATGATTCCTATTTACCTTAGGATTCGAGTAAGGTGTGATCTTCAACTTCCTCTCTTAGTCTAGCAGGGTTTCCAAATATGGAGCAGCCCTAAACTAAAACCAGAGAAAACCAAAACTCTTGTAATTACCACAGAAAGACAAGTTGAATCACCATCTAACGATAGATATTACCACTTCTTGACCAAATTAGTGGTCATAAAGTGTCCATCCGCAAAGATACAACCTCTTCATAACCTCGTAGGGTCTTGTAAGGATGTGCAAAAGAGAGAACAATTAGTGGAAGCATTAACTCAGCGCCCCACAAGCAAATATCTCAGCAAACACTTGATGTGAACCTGCTTTTTGCTCACACTTCTAAAGCACTCGAGTATTGCACCCCTTGTGCTAAGTTAGCTATCGTGATTCACCTTCTCATGATCTCATCATCATCAAACTTACGGAACACAGGAAGCATTGCTCAAAAAGAGAAAAATTTTGACTTGGCTAGAGAAAGTCGCCACTTATTTTGGTCATCCCTGGGATTGCACCACCTTTTTTAATGTTTTGGCCACCTACTTTAAGAAAAAAAGGGTACAACATCGCATGTTGCCTACTTTGTTCCATAGTCGAGCACCACTATATCGAACCAAAGTCACCCACTTTAAGCCAATGATTTAAAAAGTGCTAGGCGTCAAAAGGCACCAAGGTCCAAAAACACCCGAGGCGCTAGGTGCTCGCCCGAGCGAAACGATATGCTAAAATATAAAAATATATAATCTAATTCTTTAAATAAAAATATGATATTAAATTAAGAAAATCTTGTAAAATCACAATATCACATTAACAAAAAGTCTCGAAATTCAAAACAATAACAATAATTTCAAATAAATAAAAATTAGCAGTATTAAAATCAAAATAATAAATTATTAATCTAATAAATAAAAAATATTGTTACAAGTATACTGTTAATATACTATTAATAGTACACTATCGAGTCAATGTGAGAAGAGCAAGTAAGAGCAAGACAGCAACTGCGAGTAGCAAGCAGCGGGGGCGGCGATAGCGGCAAGCAACGACAGCAACGGCGAGCAGCGATAGCTGTAGTGAGAGCGCAGCGTAAGAGTTAGACCGATGTTGCTGACTGAGAGCGGCGGTAGCGATAGCAGCGAGCAATGGCAGCGGAAGCAGGAGCGACGAGCAGCGACAGCAGCAGCGAGCAACGACAGTAGCAGCAGCGAGCAATGACAGTGGCAGCGGCGAGCAGCGATAGTGGTAACGACGAGCAGCGACAGTGGCAGCGGAGAGCAGCGACAGCAGAGAGAGGCAACGGCAACGGAGAGGAAATGTTGGTGGCAAAATCGCGAGCCGGGTTAGGATTGGGGAAGTTGTGAGAGGGATGTTGGGAAGCTAATAGCGATGCTTTAGTTGGTTCGATTAAACCAACTAAGGCACCAGGGTCGCCTGGTTTAACCCGGGCGCTCGCTCGAGCCCAGGCTTTGGGCGCTTCGGGCGAGCACCCAACCGGCACCTCTTTGAAGCGCACCGCCTGGACATGAAGTGAGGTGCTCGAGCCTTGCCTCGCCTCGCCTGAGCGCCTAGGCGAGTCCCTAAGCGCCTATTGAAATCGCTGCTTTAAGCTATCTTGATGAGAAGCCCTTCAACACTAATTTTATGAAGTTTCGTAGCCATTAACCTTTTGCCTTACGTTGGTACTTGAAATTTATCACTACATTCTCCACCTCCTAGGCCCCTTTTCATGACCATGCGCTCTCCCACCACAAGGGGAGGGATCAATTGTCATATAGAAGTATCGCCTATATGGTACTATGACTCTCTCTCATGCCCACGGCCCTACTACTTGTTGTCTCGTGTCCACATCTTTTTTCTTCCTAATTGGCAAATCCACCACTATGGCATTATGACACTACTCCGAGTCTACCTCCATTCTTAATGATGCTTTCTTTTGAATAGCTAAGATGGGGCACCACCTAAAATATAGCTAGCACCAAAAACATCACAAGAGATGTTAGCCAAGGAAAAGAGAAATAGTCTAACATTATCATTCTAACTTTTTTCTTATTTAATTGAGTTCTAGCATTTTCGTCTATAGAAAAATGCTCGTAGACCTTAAGGCAAGCCTATCTCCTTTCATCTTCCTTATTGCAACAACAAATTTCTCTCTTTCCCCAATTTCTCTCGTCTCTCTCCCCTCCATTCTTCCTTCTGGATGATATGACCTTCCCTAAAAAAATAGCTTATCAGGTAGGAAAGCGATAGAAGCAAGGTATTATCAATTGCAGCAGTTGAACAATATCTATTTAAAAGAACAATAGGGAAGGGAGAGACTAGAGAATTTTTTTTTTTTTCCTTCTACAAAAAAAAGTAAAATCTTTGTAAACATCAGATTAAAAGGACTATGTTTCCTTCTAAAGATAAAAGAAGTAAAATATTTGTCAACCAGATTAGAAGGACCAGATTCTCTTTTCAGGATATAGTTAGATGCAGATACATGTCAGTAAGTATGAATTACATTGCAAAGTAAAGAGTTTATTTTACTCAGTTCACATGATCACCATCTAAGGTGAACAAAATCTCACTTGGTGGAATTTTTCAATGTCCTTCAGTGTAGATATCATCCGATAGATTATCCTGCCTGAACTTCCAGCTCTTCTGTGGTCCAACAAACAAACCTGCCCTAAGAAAACATAATTAGATTATGATAAATTTTAAGCAGATTATCATGAGATGAAAACATAAATGTAAATTTCATTCCTGCTTGACATTAGACAAATTTTTCCATGACAGTGTGGAAGGAAAAACAATGGTCATTGGTGTATGAGATCAAGGGTTTTCGCTGAATAAGAAAAGGAGGATTGATACAAGGAAAGAAATTTAAAAGTACACTCATAGGTAAATCATTCTACTGTTTGGTTTGGACACACTTTTTTCCCCCAAAAAATCATTTAATTAACATATCTCTAAGTAGTAGAAAGTAGCAAGCTGG
This sequence comes from Musa itinerans, assembly GCA_001649415.1. Lineage (NCBI taxonomy): Eukaryota > Viridiplantae > Streptophyta > Magnoliopsida > Zingiberales > Musaceae > Musa > Musa itinerans. The sequence continues at coordinate 70,909 of LVTN01001126.1, forward strand.
TTTACTTGATACATTTAACAATATTGACTAATATGGTCATATTTTAACCAAACATACAATTATTAATTAACAATTTATTGATTCCTGATTGACTTACAGCCACTAAATACATGTCACTGCTTCCAATGTAGGATTAACTACCCTGAGTACTAAACACAATAGATAAGCCAATGCAAAATTATCTACCTTAATACAACATCAGATACAGAGATATAGAAAATGCCTCTAATAATTAGTCATCTATAAACAGCAAAATGAAGTGTCTAAATATTTTGTCAATTAGTTGCCCTGTTCTTACATTTCCTAGAAATGGACAAGGAAATCATAGACAGTGATATCACTAACCTCCTGTGACAGCTTTCCAAACCAGTCCTTCAGACTTTCATTCTTAGTTTTGCATGGTGAAGCCTAAAACACATCAAAAACCAATAACCATTTAATAAATGTAAGACGTAGTGCATGTTGAGCACAACTAAGAAGCAATGGATCGTAGTGCTAGAGGAAATCACAATAACAATGGATGCTAGAAGAAATAACTAGTACTCAATAACAATGGATCGTAATGTCCTAATTATTTGTGTGGCTACATAAAGCATAAAATGTTGGCAAGCCAAACACTCTACAGATTAATAGAAATATAAAATTAATCAGGAACATTGTATATTTGAGGATATATAAAACCGATGACCAGAATACTTGCAAAATTAGCATTGCAAGGTACAACAGTTAGTGCCAGAACAGACCACAAATAGTCATCACTACAGTCAGCCATTAGATATTTAATAAAAACAGCTTCACAAATAAAGAACTTTGTATAAAGGCTGCATATTTTTATTCAAAAAAGTATGAACACTATAGATCAATGTTAGCTCTATGATCTTCTCAAATGAATCAAATTGTACATGGTTATAAGAAGACATTAATAACACTTGGCTGAATTTACATACTCATTACTCAATGTGTAGACATAACTATGGATAATGTACTCCGCCAGGCAGAACAAAAATGCACAAAGTCAAGATAACCTTTATTTTATTAACATATGAGGCTACCAGTTCAGGTTAAATGAGCAAAGAATGTAAGTTAATCTCATTTGGATCCTTATGATCTACACTGCATAATTAGCAGCCTAAATTATTAAGAACATAATCAGTTATCAAAGTATGAAAATCATATGATTTAAAAAATTGCATAATCTTGTAACCAGTTCAACTATTTATTGCTTAATAAAATAAGACTAGAGTAATACAAACGCATTGGCAAGGATATCAGAATTAGGCTTTATCTATATGTTTTGTCTCCCAACAGCTTGTTATACCACTTACTTTTTAGGGACAAAGGTGGAAAGATGCTGAGTTATCTCATTAACAGGGTTTTGAATACCAGTCCGTACCGGCATACCGAGCTCTGCTCGGTATGGTATGTACGGTGTATGCAAGGTCTTCAATTTCAAATAATATCACCCACTACCGGACAGTATTTTTTTTCCTTTATATATATATATATATATATATAAAGGCGACTCAGCGACGTCGCCTCGTTTTTCTGCGACGTCACCCCATGTGGGGAGAGGCGACGTCACTGAGGCAACATTTTTTTTTTTACTTTTATATATAAATATATATATATATATATAAATAGAGGTGATGTCACATATTTTTTTTACTTATATATATATATATATAGAAGCGATGTCGCCTCGACGACATCGCCCTGCCTGGGGAGAATAGAGGTGACGTCGCAGATTTTTTTTTTTACTTTTATATATAAATATATATATATATATAAATATATTTATATTTATATAAGTAAAATATATATATATATATCTCCACCTACCGACGGTACACCCTAAAACCTTAAAAATATCTCCACCAACCACGTCAGGATATACTGATTGGTACACCTTAATAACAGTCGAAATCTGGGGTGATCAATCGGTAAGCCTCAATACTAATCAAAACACTAGTACCATCCAGTAGAGGGTGGTCCGCATACTGATATCCTCTCGGACCAGTACATACCACCCGTACCAAGCGGTACACAACGTAATTGAAAACCTTGCTCATTAAGATAGTGAAATGAGCACAAAGGTTTTATGACTTATCATAGTTTGCTAAATTGGGTATTATCTTTTGACTCCAAGATCGTTGGCTAATAAATCAATTTCTTTTCATTTATTTTATAGTCCTCCAAGTATTGGACAATAAAATGAAAAGACATTCTTTAACATCTGAAACTTTATAAAGTTGATGTTCATGAAATGCCTATTCCCAGGCAGCAGTTTACCATATGCAACTCTAGTTTAAAGTTGCCTCATAATGTGACTGTTCGTCAAAGGAAGAATTTGGTTTTCCCCACTATGCTCCTGCTGGTTATGTGCCAGCACAATATGCCACATATTGCACAAGCCAAAAACTGTCAAAAGGGCTTGTCACACAATACGGCACCCACCATATAATTATTACATGGGCCAGGCTGGAATGCCCTAAAATTGAAATCAAAGTTGCATCTCTCTGGATTTAAAAACTACTATGGACCTACCATCTATAATTTATCCCTTTAAAACTTGGAAATGTCTGCTGACCAACTCCCTACCTGATATCAAACTTCATTGTTCAGAATCTCATATAAAGAGAATTCTGGAGAACAGCACAGCACACTAGCTGACCAGCAAGGCCAATCAGCCTGTATAAGTATTCAATCTTGGGGGTTCCACTGAAAAAGAATGTAGACAAAGAGAAATGTATGATAACAGGATTGCAGAAGTATGTTTGTTTTCTTTTGGACAGAATTGCAAGTCAAAGCTCAGCCACAACAAAATCCCTTCAAAAATTTTATAAAGAAGCAATTCTATGGAATGACCTCAATAAACAATTGAATTGTATGAACATGCTAGTATTTACCCAAGATCCAGAGCAGTGGCCAGATAATTCTTCAATACATTCAGAAGCACCATGTTTCTTTTCATTCCACAAAGCTTCCTTGTTCTCTAGAAGCTCTACAATAAGTTCTTTCACCTTGAACTCCAACTATTTTAACAAAAGTGAACAGTATTATAAGACAGATGAACTGCATTAAGAAACAGCTAACAAAGGGAACATCTCAGGAAAACATAGTACTTGGGAGGTCTTCAATAGCAGTACTAATAGACAGTCTTCATCCACGTGCTCTGATATCCCTACAGAGGTAACTATTTCCCGGAATTTTCTCTCGATGCTCTACAAGATAACAAATATTACAATAAGTCAGGAGTTATGAAAGAGTTATTTCAAGTTTAACTGCAACAAGTAAAAATAAAGATGTCAACATATCATTAAGTTAGTTCCAAGCATAAACAAGAACGAAGGCATGTGTATATATAATCTGACTAGAGGCTCACAATTCTATGAAGCAAAAGCCAGCGCAAAGCAACATTGCAATTTCTGACCAGTGAAAGCAAGTTCTGAAATCTATCCAAGACATAATCTTTGGTTAAAACCGAACCAGTGAGTACCAAATCTATCTTGGACAGTAGATGTCTAACCTGCCAAACACATATAATCAGTTCCAACAAATATGGTGCAAAAGGATAAAGTTAGCATGATAATTTACATCAAGACTGAGGGCTTTGTTAAAGTTCAATAGACAATAAATGCTGTTACATCAATTGTCACTGTCAAATGCACAACATAGTACCATCTGCTAGAGTTTAATATATATTTTGTCCTTTTCCTAATAGCCTAAGCTTCTTGGATTTCGGATAACCTAATCCAAATCTTTATCATAGTACCAAAGCAGGTTTGAGTTTGAATCTTGTATCCGCTCCTCTTTAATTAGCCCAGTGTTTAATTGATATCTGTGCAATGTTCATTAATCAACTGAACTCATTTAGGCTTCCACCACAAACCTAGGTTCAATTGGACATGTCAAGCCTAATCCGGATCGGATGTGAGAGGGGCAGTTTAGAATTTAATATATATTAGGCCTTTCCTTTAAGCTTTATCTTTTATCACCATTGTTCTCAATTGTTCAAGATGGACAAATTAAAAGATGCTAGATCTCACATATGCAAAGCACGTGGGAAAAATCAAGCATGGGTGTCATGTCCAATATTGTTGAAGAGTTTCATGAACACAGATAATGTAAAAAATCATAATCAAAATATGCATACAAAACACAAAAACTCTACAGTGTGGCCCACTGCATGAGAGTTTCTGTGACTGAACCTTGGTAACCTCTTACCCTGACATCAAGGTACAGCTTCAAACAACAAATATAAAGATGTGATTTTCCTAAGAATTTTTTAAATGGTTAAAACGGGATATACTAAAATTTTTTTAAATCATGAGAAGATGTTCCTCATGAAGAACCATCTATCTTAGAAGCCATTCCCAAAGCACACAATGAATGACCTGCAAAGGATTCCTTAAAATTTCCCAGAAACATGAGAAGTATGTTCCTCACAAAGAACCATCTATCTTGGAAGTCATTTCCAAGAAAAAAAATCAGCAACCTGTAAGTGTCCTGAACTACATTTTACTATCTTCTATTATAAAAAAAAGAAACTCCACTCGTTAATATCTGTATTACATTTAAGATCAACAACAAGACTCAAGGTCCTGACTTTTGACTGCACATGCATTGCACTGACCAACATGATGTCTCCTCAGAATAAATCAAGTCTAGATTATATTTTTACTGGGCCTTTCTAGCACAATCCTTATGTCCCTCTGCTCCTTGCTGTGTCATTACCTCTGACCCAGACAATCATTAAAAATATTAAGAAAAACCAATTGTTCAATTCTTTGTGATACTATCTTAACAAAATAGTGAAAACTGACCCAAAAAATCATCAAGAATATTGAAAAAATCACAAATTTCAATTGCTAGAGTTGGAACTAGACAAGGACTTTAATCGAAGACTATAGAGATCTATATAAAACAATTTGTCTAATAAACCAAATTATTTAATTGCATATTGCTAATCACATGAGCTCAATATTTTGCTGTTCTATGATTCTACCATGATATGACGTACATCACTTACATATATATAGCACAAGTGATGTAGAATCTTTGCCCAAAAGCTTCTGAATGGTGATAATCTATTATCTTGACCCAAATGCATTCACTTTCATGTTCAGTATTCAGTAACCCAATTTTTATCATCTGTATTCCACCATTTATCTTGGTAGTATATGTATGATAGGTGTAATATTCACCTCTAAAGAAGGCTCCACATGTGGCAACCCAATTAGCAGAAAAAGACAAAAAAGCCAAACCACCAAATATGCCACATCTACAACACCCTAATAGAAAATATTTATCAGATATTTTCTGTTCGCAAAGTATATTTTCCCTACCCATAAGTGATTAGGAGGGACCACATACAGGGTGATTGGGGACACGATTATCAAGGTTAGATCTCTCTCTAGCTTTACCCTCGAGCTAACTTGAGTGTTAGAGGAACCACATCATGAACCCCACCCGACATTGATCTTGGTGTACGCCAACATCACCTTGGGAACTCGTGAGCACTTTGAGCGGAATGCAAGTTGGACCCGAACCAAGTCATGCTAGGTGCTGTGGCACCATGCTGATAAAAGAATGGCATCTGTGAAAATAAAGAATAGGCATGTCCTAGTTGGTATCAATGCTATAGTATAGGTCAAGAACAAAATTGATTGCACATGCAAGGGCCTTGGTGACCAGATTATGCTTCTTGATTACTACCATTGATAATCCATTTGAGAATTCTAGACTTACGTATGAACAAAAAAAATCCCAACAAATTACAACAACAACAACGGAGTAAAATCCCTACTATTTACAGTCAGCTACATGAATCTTTTGGAACCAGATTCGTAAAGAGTCATATCTTTAACTAAGTTAGGAGGATTTAAATTTTTTACTTATAATTTATATTAAAGTCTTTAGGTTTCCCTCTAACTCTCCTCATCTCCTCATTCCAGTAGTCATCATACAACTAATAGTAACCATTTCACATCTTTTGATTATCATATGCATAGATTTATATCTATGTCATCTTAAACAATTGTCTTTCATTTTATTCTCCCTTGAAGTAATATTTAATTGTTCACGAATGAAAATAATTTTTTTTTACTTCCTTATTGATTCCATACATCCACCTCAACATCTCATCCTAGCAACATAATTTTTTTTTTATGTTGTTCCTTAACTATCCAATACTCAGTTTCATAAAACATAGGATCAAATATTTACCTTGTAAATAAATTTTTTTAATCTCAAAGACGGCCGATAATTACATAAGACATGTGCTTCATCATTTTAACCATTATGTTTTTATCATGAATAAAATTTTCATCAATCATCCTTTAAACCAAGGTAGGCAATACCGAATGATACCGCCCGATACGGGTGGTACGTATTGGTCCGACGGGATACCAGTATGCGGACCGCCCGCAATCGGGCGGAACGTTTAAAAGCGCCCCGTATCGGACGATACGGGGTAATATCGGGCGATAACGGTCAAAATTTCGACCGTTACCGCCCGGCACAACTCGGTAACGGTCGAAATCGACCGTTACCGCACTGTAACAGTGCTACAGTGCTCCAACGGTCAAATTAACCGTTGGAGCCCTTTCTCATAGTATATAAACTCTTCTTCTTCCCTATTTCACTCCTAAACTCTTTTTGCTCTCCGAAACTCTACAAAACAACAATTTGTGAATTCAATCGAGGCTAATTTGGAAAGATTAAGAGGAAGAACTTTCTAATCAAGAGATATATATTCTCTTTCTTTATTTAGAGAGTAATTAAGATATTTAATATTATGATTAATATGTTTCATGCATGTTAAATATTGAAAAATATTTATGATGCTGCGATTAGTCATTTTAATGATGATTTAATCTAAATTTGTTCGATTTTATGTCAATTCAATGTGTTTAATACCTATTAGGGTGTTTGCCATGTTTATAATGTTGAAAGAGAAGTAATTAGTGAAAAATTAACTATGTTAATCATATAATTAGTGTATCTAATGATGATTTTATCATAATTTGAATCATATTGGATCAAAATTACATATTTAACGTTTCTTTTATGTGTTTGACATAAATATGATGGTAAAATAGGTTTAATTAGATTTTATTAAAGTTATTTAATGCTGTGATTAGTCATTTTTAATCGATATTTGGTCAATTTAATATGTTTATACTTTATAGTTTATTTGATTTAAATTTGGCAGGATCATGGCACTAAAGGAACAGCCACATGATGATGCATGGGTTCATGCCCGAAAGATAGATAAGAACCGTCATCATTGGCAATGTATTTATTGTGACTACATTGGCAAAGGTGGAGGAATAACTCGAGTGAAAATGCATTTGGCTGGCGGGTATCCTGATGTTGCAAAATTCAAGAAGGTTTCAACAGAGATCAGTAAATTATTTCAAAGCAAGCTACAACAAGCAAAGGAAGATACATTAAAAAAGAAGGCAAGAGTTGAGGAAGAATATTATAGGGCTACACAGGAACCGGTTTATGATCAGTATGAGGGTTGCGGCGATCAAGTCGACCCGGATCTCACAGTCGGGATTCGTGCATCATTGGAGCATCAGTATACAGTCGATGAAGCAATGAGGCATCGACGACCTGACTAATAATTGGAGCATGGCAGTGGTAGTAGAATCCAGAGGTCGGCCAGCATGAGGCAACCAACTGCTCCTTCTCAGTTAGGTCGAACTAGTAGCATGAGGTATAGTGGACTCCGTGATTTTATGAGAGGTCTTGGCAGGAGGTCCGCACTAGATATTGTTGATATTGATCCGCAAGCCTATCCCCCACAAACAGCGAAATAGACACGGATTGACGATGCATACACAAAAGAAAAAAAACGAAATATTGGGAAGGCAATCTCAAAATGGTTCAACTTCCACAGGATTCCAACCAACACAGCCCAAGGTCCATATTATCATAGCATGGTCTCTTCTATTCAAAAGTCTGGCACGGGGATCCAACCTCCAACACCGAAGGAGATTTAAGGCGTGTACTTAGATAAGAAGGTGGTAGAACTAAAGGATTTGATCAAATCCTTCAAGAGGCAATGGGACGAATATGAGGTGACACTGATGTGTGATAGTTGGACAGGACCAATAAGGATAAGTATCATCAGCTTTCTTGTTTATTGCAACAGAAGAGTAGTGTTTCATAAGTCCGTTAATGCTTCTAAAAAGATCCAAGATGCAAACTACATTAAGAGCTTGATAGACACTATAGTAGAAGAGATTGGACCACAGTATATTGTCCAAATAATAACCGACAATGGAGCGAATTTCAAAAAGGTCGGTTTGCAATTGATAGAAAAAAGAAAAACTTTGTTTTGGACTCCATGTGTAGCTCATTGCATAGATCTAATGCTGAAGGATATTGGTGAGTTGGATGCGGTCAAGAATTGTGTAGCTCGAACACAATCAATTACAAAGTTTATATATAATCATCATTGGGTCCATGCTTTAATGCAAAAGTATGTAAACGGTGAGATACTCCGACCTGGAATTACTCGGTTTGCTACCAATTTTATTGCATTAAAGTCATTACAGCAAAAAAGGCATGGCTTAAAGGCAATGGTCACCTCACAAGAGTGGTCTGAATCCAGATTTTCGAAATTGAGCGATGGAAAGAAGATAGAAAAATCCATTCTTTCCTCTAGATTTTGGGAGACTACGGCAGAAATCGTAAAAGGTGTGGAACCACTTTATATTGTCCTCCGTAAGGTCAATATGGACAAGCGTCCACAGACGTCATATCTTAAATATATGTTGATTTCAGCAAGAGAGGAGGTCAGGAGAGCATTCAAAGATGATTTTAAGGCCGACCAATACGTACGGATCATTGATCGTCGGACCGAAATTCATATGGATCAAGATATCCATAATGTAGGTAAATTCATATTCAGAATAATTTAATTTATTATTATTTAGATAATAAAAAATCATACTAATAAAATTATGTCTTATAGCGTATTATCAAAACCCAGCAATTCAATATCGATATGCTCTCGAAACGCAAAATGATTTCCTAACGACACTACGAAATGTTATATTTTGGCTCTTGCCAAACACTACTAATGCAGCCGATGCTCTTATGGAGGGTCGATTATTTTGAGAAATAGTTGGTTCATTCTCCGACGTTGTAGCTATATCGTGTCGTTACACTATGGATCCTGGTGAGGAAAAGTTATACATAGTTGGTTCAATTATATTAAATGTTAATTATTTGTTATACTAATAAAATCTTATTTATATCTTTTTGCAGTCGAGTGGTGGCTACAATTTGGATGGGATGCACCATATTTAAGGAAGGTTATCGTTCGTGTACTTTCACAGACAACAACATCTAGTGGTTACGAACGTAATTGGTCAACGTTTGCATTGATTCATATGAAGGTCCGCAACAAACTCTCTTATAAACGGTTAGAGAAACTAGTATATGTCTATTATAACATGCGGCTAAGATTGCGATGTGTTGAGTTGGATAAGGAGCCAGAGGAACCAGATATTGATCCCATTAACCTCCAATTCCACAACGAAGATTCAGAGCCAATGTTAGATTGAGTTGAAGCAGCAAAGAACCAAGAAGATCCTCTACTTGATGAGGCGGGAGATCCTCAGCGTCCTTCACGTTTTATCACCGAGACAATAGAAGAAGAAGCATAACCCCAACAGGTGGAAAATCCCCCTCGATTACAACGTGGCAGGAGTCGAACAACATCAAGTCAAACTGCTCGAGGAACTACAGACACCCAACGGTCACAGTCGTCCGCCCAGCGTGCAAAGGCAAAGGGGAAGGCAGTAGCATCAGTTGCATCGTTGGAAAGAATCGAGTCGGGCAACGAGACACCTTCACAATCATATTCAGCAACTCGCTCGGTCCAAAGACATGACAGCAACACGGACAACAGTGCCTCGACGGATGATGGCGGTGATGTCGGGCAGTCGTTGGTCTCGTCTACACAACTTGAGGGTGGTGCATGGACTGAAGAGTAATATTTTACACATGCCACCCAAGATTCAGATCATGGAACTCGACAAGGTATTGGTCAAGTTTATACGCGGAAGGGGAAGAAGAAGGGGAAGGGGAAGGCAGTGGATGAATTTGAGCAGATGCGATAGAGCCTACATGATATAGACACAGAAAAAAGCTCATCGTATTCACAGCCATCGTATTATGGAGAATCATACGAGCAACAATAGAATGGTGATAGTTGGTCATCCTTCTCTGAGCAACAGTATAATACAGAGCAGCAGGTTAGTAGCGAAAGTAGAAGCTCTGACATTCACCAATATATGCCTCAAGAGCTGCCTCGGACAAATATGATTCATGACGATCAACCTACGATCAGCACCACATTGATGCATCAATGGCATATAGTGTATCAATACACTATATCATAGGATCAATTTCATGATTGGGTCCAACAAACATATCATATTGATATGCAGATGTATAGGATCGAGGACCCCGATCCACCACCAGTGGATGCCCGTCGTTCATTTTGGCGGTAAAATCAATAATCAGGTATATCTACATATGTGATTATTTAATTCATTTGAAATTTAGAGTTTATATTATAACAAAATAGTCTAGCAATTCAAATGATTTTTCTGTAGATATTTCAATATTTACATAATGACAATCCATAACGGACTGAAATACGAACCTTGAACAAGACTTCCTCAAAGCTCGAAAAAGATATGTGATACTATTCTTAACTAATTTACATTGATTTTGCTAAACTTATACTATTACTACATTTATTTCTAACTTAAAAACACTATCCTAACTTTTTTTTTATTTTCAGGTATTTTTGGAGGGTTTTACACCCTAATTTAGGTGTACCACTCGGTACGCCCTGGCGTACCGCTCGATACACTGTACTGTACCATACCGAGCCAACCTCGAAACATCGGTACGATACGGTATTGCAGACCTTGCTTTAAACTTTACTTGCTTGAACATTTTATCATTCTTAATAATATCACTCTATCCCATAGATTCAGTTTTAATCCTACTTAATATAAAACTTTTAGTTTCCAAGGATTATCACCAAAACTCAAGTTTAGAGTTAATTCCATTTAAAATGTCATTAAGATAATATAATTAACAAATAACATCCATGAAGGAAGTAGAACCCGTAAATGACTCGTATGTTTGCTTATTATGAATGTGAAAAAGTTAGATAGGTACCTATGCACAAGGACTACAATTTCGTAACGATTGGTCATGTTGATCTTTAGCCAGTCTGATACATATCAATTTGTATCGGTGTATCAACTCATGGTACACCAAAACATGTCGATAATTCCAAAAATACCCAAAAAATCTCTAAAAATACATGAAAATTAAGAAAAACCTAAATTAGGGTTTTTTAATTAGAACTAAATTACAAATTTAGTTCTATTTCAATAAAAAATATTCAAATAAGAGATAGCGGATTTATCTTTTTTAGACATTGATGAGCAGCTTTGCGACACGTTCTTGACGATTCTTTCGTTAATATTGAACAATAGTGAGAATTTATGAGAAAGAGAAAGTGATTGAGTGAGAAAGAGTATTAGAAGATGTGAGATTGAAATATGGTGAGAAAGGAGGGAGGAATGGGTTAAATAGACATTCAAATGGGTCCAATGATCAAATTGATCATTTGAACAATTCATTCTAAGCCCTTGATTAATTTCGATCGAAACCAACCATTACCAATCGGCACAAGATGGTAACAATCAAATTTTGACCATTTCACCTGATACACCCCCCCAACTGCTATATTGCCTGATATAGGCCTATCCGCATTCCTATCAACTCTCAGACCAGTATGTACCACTCATATCATACCATTTTGGGCAATACATCAAACCATACTTAGATGTAGTTTCATACTAATAGGAAACTCACTAGACAAAAACTCTTATAACTCTAACAATAATGACTATATTATCATGCATATACTTTAGGAACTTTATTATACATCTTCTCGAAGGTATATAGACAACTTCTCAATCGCATTCAATAACTCACTCAGTCCAGAGACATGATAGCGACGTAGATAGCAATACCTCAACCGACGATAGCGATGGCGCTAGGGAGTCAATGGTCCCATCTACACAATTTGACGGTGGTGCATGGACCGAGTAGTATTTTATACATGTCACCCGAGATTTAAATCATGGAGCTCAACGTGATAGTTGGTCATTCTTCTCTAAGTAGCAATACAGTGATAGTTGGTCATTCTTCTCCTAGCAATAGCACCATGATCGATCTTATGATAAAGAGCAACAAATTAGTGGCGAAAGTAGAAGTTTCAACATTCTTCATGCTCCGCACCAATACATGTCATAATCGTACTTGCCTCAAGAGCCACCTCGAACACATGTGATTCATGACGATCAGACTACAACCATCACCACATTGATGCACTAATAGCATACAATGTATCAGTATACTATGTCATAAGATCAATTTAAGGATTGAGTCCGACAAACATATTAAATTGATATATAGATATATAGGATCAAGGACCTCGATCCACCGCTCGTGGAGTCCCATCATTCTTTTCTATGATAGAACTAGGTATATTTATCGATCAATTATTTGATTCATTTGAATCTTAAGGTTTAAGTTGTTTAACAAATAATCTAACAATTCAAATCATTTCTTTGTAGATAATTTAATATCAACGGAAGGACGATCCGCAACATACCACAAACCTTCTCCTCATAGCTCGAAAAAGATATATGCCACTATTTTTTCCTAAATTAGGTTAATTTTGCTAAAATGACACTAATTTTATAATTATTTTCAACTTAAAAACCCTAATCTAACTTTTCTCTATTTTTCAAAAAATTTTGGAGCTAGTTTCGATCATTTTTCTATGCTATCGGTATAGAGCAATACATACCATACCACCAGCCAACCGATACACCGGTAATGCGAACCTTAGTTAGAAGTTAGAACAGTCTTTGATGTCATAATTATTCTTGTAAATTGATACTAAAAAATTCTTTATTCATCATGCATCTTTAAAGTAGTTTACCAAGGAATAGTTAACCAAACTATTCCTCCATGTCTTAAACAATTTCAAATCTCAATAGAGATACCATCAGGTTCCATACTCTTATATTATTTTTTTAAGGCTTCTATTACCTTACTAGCTATAATTTTATGAAAAATCTACTATTACTTAATGTCTTAAACTACCACTATTATCTATCTTTAAAGTTAGGTTATTTATGGGAATATTCATTAAACAATTTATAAAAATATTTTTTTCATATTTGTTTTAATTTTATTATCATTAATAAGTATTTTTTTATTTTCATCTCTGATGTTTCTAATATTATCTAAATCCTTACACTTTCTTTTCTTAGTTGTAAACATTTAATATATTTATTTTTCCCCATCCTTAATACCTCACTCGTTATAAAAAGTATCATAAATCTTATATCTTGTCATGTTACCAACTCTTTCTCATTTTTTATTTTATATATCCTTTAAAATTCTCTCCATTTTTATATTTTGTCAATCTAAAACATGATCTTTTAGTAATAATTACTTTCTAAACTACCTCAAACCACCAACTCTAGAAGCTACAACTCTACTTTTGGTTTCTCTAAGAATCTCCTTTATTAAGCTTCTAATCTTATTGGTCTTCATAATCCATAAAATATTAAGATTATCCTCATCTAAGTTCCAAGCCGCTTTCTTTCCATCCTATTCTTAAATTCTTATATTATTATATTTAAAATTTCACTATCTAGTCATAGTAAATCTTTTATTATATTTTTCTTCTTCCATTTTTTCTACAACAAATATATAATATCATAAACCTATTTTGATTTGTCAAGATTTCACTAAGCATAACTTTACAATTCTTACATATTAACTTTGAACTACAGTTATGACCACTATTATGATTAATCAAATGTTCATAATTCTCTTCTTAAACTGAGTATTAATGATTATGAAATCATACAAAATGAAAAAATCTAAAATCATACCACCTTCTTCATTCCTCTCTACATACCAAAGCCCTATGCAACCCTTTATATTCACTATATGTTTTTCTTATATAACCATTTAAGTCTCCTCTAATTATAAATTTTTCAGTTATGGGTATTTTTTGAATGATATTGTTTAAGGTTTTCTAAAATTCTCTTTTAATTAGATCATCTAGTCCAACTTGAGAGGTATAAAGCACTTATAACATTCAAAACCTCCTCTCATAAAATAACTTTTATAAATATAATTCTATATCCATATAGTTTCTTATTTAGAACATTATTGTTAATATTCTTATATACAATGATTCTTACACCATTTCTATGTTTAATTTTTCCCTTATATCAAATTTTAAATCCAGCACTATCAAACTCTTTATTTTTCTCCTTCCCACTTGGTCTCTTGTAAACAAATAACATGTAGTCTTCTTCTAATCAAAATGTCTAGCCCTAAAAAGTCCCAATAAATTAATATCTCGAAAGTTAAAAACAAGAAAATCATAAGAGATAGTGTAACAAAAAATAAAAGCACTAGAAACACTCCAAAGTAGTTTAGATGAACATACTTTAAAAACATGGATAACAAGCTAGATCAACAACTATAGACTTAATTAATAGCAATGGTACAAAGAAGCTAGTGTGTACCACAACCAATTATTTGTTTTTCTTTTAGTAAGACAAAATGTGGACAAGACCACTTAAAACAAGGGTTCCAATATATATAACAATTAAGGACCTCAACCAAAAAGGCTAACCATAAGCTATTGCTTACGTTCCTCGACCCCACATGATCACCCAAGACCTTTGCCATGCAGGAAACAAGTTTCCAAGATGTTCAACATAAAAGGGATAAGCACAAATTACAAATGAAATAGCAATTCTATTTAAATGTTTACCAAAAAATCAACAGCATCATTTGGCAATGGAAGGCCATCAAGTTAGTACCAAACTCCAAATAACTCCAAGGACACATCAGTTTAGATGGCATGTGACTTTTTAATTTCTTCACATAGAATTAATGGCAATATTTTAAAATAAAGTTATCTTCAACATAAATATATATATATATATACATATATATATATATACACATTTATACACATGTATATATGTATATATATACATATTTATACACATGTATACATGTATATATACATATATATATACATGTATACATGTATATATATATACATATATATATAATATATATAAATATACATATATATTAGTAATGAAAAGGAAGACAAAGGTATCTTCAGCATCAAGAATGAACTCAGTTATGATATCTGGGTGATATGAAAAATGTTGTCCAAAGCCAACATGTACTCACATGTATTCTTTCTCAGAACTTGAGTCAAAATTGCACATGTACCTGACTGCAATGATTATGGCAGCGGTCACGTATTAATGTTGGAGAATGACAAGAGGATATCGACAATTTCGCTTCTTTATATGCATCCCATGATGCAAGCAGATCTACCGCATAATGTAAAAATATAGGTACCACCCAGTGATCTTTGAAAAACCGATCAACGATCTCTCGCATAACAAAACCATCATGCAAAAACTCAGTTGAATAAAGCAGTAGAATGTACAAACATCTGGCCTGTAATGACAATGCCACAGTACGATGTTGTGGATCTGGATAGTGGCGTGCTTGATCGTACAAGTCATCACTCCGCAGACGAGATATGATAGCATCAACAACCAATTTGGGAAAAGGAAATCTAGCCAAGATATCTTCAGGCTTCTCTATAAGAATCATTGCCGATCTTAAAGAAAGTGAGCTAACATCCAAGATTGTGTCAGATATAGGTCGGTGTGCACGACAAAATGAGCAGATCTGCTTTATGTTCGGGTAATCAAAGCAGTGAGTATAGCGTAAATATGCCACAAGAATTTTCTCTCTCAAGAAGCCACCCATTCGGTGCTCAACCAATAATAGAAGGCATCCAAAGAGTTGTATGGACTCTGCCAGCAACTGCCTGCCACATTCATCATCGAGTACTCTATCTAGAGTACATTGCACATACAAGCCTTCCTGTATGAAAAACACAAATACTTGATAGCCTTAGGGAAGAATAGAAGAGAAATCAAAAAATAATAAGCATTCTAAATTCAAAATATATTTGTTTAAAGGAAAACAATTAAATACAAGTCCAAGTAGCAAATTTATATCTCAAGTTCTAGCACATGATTATCTTATTAATTTGTAAGTGGTACCACCAAACAAAGAAAATTCTGAGAGATAATTAAAAGTTTGCTACGACGATCATCTATAAAATCCTTTGGTTAAATGTTGTATTTCACTAGATTGTTCTGATAATTCACAAGAACAACCCAATCCTTCACAAGAGACCTAGAAGTAGTAGGGTTTTTTTCTCCTTAACTAGATAGCATCATCCTTAACAAGACAACAACGTAGCAAGATCACATTAAGACTCGTTAGACTCTATAATGGCAGATGCCACATGCAATGGACCATTTTTTTAAATAATATCATTATTATCATGCTGCATATCAGGCGCCAAAGATTGGACCTATCATCTTATACAGTAAGCACCTTAAATCAAGTGATTGAGGCTGCATAACTCAATCATAACTCTTCCATAAAGCCATATGAGTCACACCTTTAAAAGACAACCTATCCCAACAGCAAACTGTTGAGCATTAAGAAAGATTGAATATTTTGTCAAATGTATCACAATGCCATCACTAACGTCAAACGGCAAGATGTACCATCAAAATAGAGCTCTAAAATGTAAATATAGTAAATGCTAGGTTTCTTTAGGTACAATCATGATGAACTTTCAGAAAGTCAAGTGATATACACAAGTTCAAATATACGTCTCTGAACATGCGTATTTCTGTATGTTCTTTTGTGGTGAGTAGCAACAGAAATAGCATAAGCAGCACACACCCACCCACCCACCCACACACATATAAACCAGTAAGGACTTGCACTCACAACATTTCTTGAGTGCCTTCAGTTATGTTTGAAGATCTTCAAGACACTAGTAACCAACCTAGGAGATGCTAGGATGTATTTACTATAAAGAACAATATACCCTGTTATATGACCATGGCATGCAGAGATAGAAAAAGTGGAAGCAAACTGTAGTAAAGAACTACACTGAATAACCAGTACTAATCCCACATTGACTTCTATCTAGTTGTACAAACCCAGAGTACATGATATTAAGTTTCAAGTTTGAGGAACATGTGGAATCAAAGATGTGACACGAGAAGAATTGAGTTGGTGTATAGGAAGACTAGATGAGTTGACTAATATTAACCTAGACTTAAGCAGTTTGGATCGATGGTTTAAGCTCATCAAGTTTATAGGTCAATTATCTCATCAAATTGGGTCATGACAAAAGAACAACAAATTAGGAAAAGAGGAAAACAATAATAGTTTCACACCTTCTATTTAGAAAGCCACATGACACTAAAAGGTTGACACAGTACAGTAGGTATGGAACAGTGTTGTGCGATCGTCCAACAGCACAAACACAATAGGTAACCTTGTCTTGCTTGGAAAACATCATGTGTGCTACTTTCCTTTGAGATATAACATATGTCATTATAAGCATCTCTCAAAAGATCAAAAGAAATATAAAGATAGCGAAAATCAAAAACATTTTTCAAGTCCCATATATTTTGTAATTTAGAAGCTTCAATCATGTCAGAAGCTAAAATTAACATGATGAAATTATTCACCAGGTACAGTAATATTTAAAAGAAACAACTGAACAAATGTCAGTCATTGCTTCCAATAACAAATTGAAATTATAAGATTAAACTGTGAAAATTTTCTGTATGATGAAATCATTAGAAGTACTATATACGTTTTGTAATACTAAGCAATTCAACAAGAGTTTTGGTATTAATCAATTAGTGATATGACTTTACCTGCAGCTCATTTAGGTACTTAAGGAGCTCCATATGGTATACAACAGCACCATTGGCCAAAAGAAAGAATCTATGCATGAAAGCAGAACAAGATTCACGGAGTTGGTCTTCAAGTGCTTCCAGTCTAATGTTTCCTTCGATCCTTGACTCAAACATACTAGGAGAGTCAAAGTACCTTAAAAGCAAGAATATAAAAGAATGAAGCCAAAAACAATTACAGATCAAATGAATTTATTTATCAAATTGGAATTGTAAGAAAAGGATAGTTTGGCTTATTAGAAGAAAAAACAATTGGATCCAAACAGTTAAAAAAAAAATTCTTGTTCTGCATGAGTACACACCCACATTGAAGGCAATAACAGGAAGATAGATTCTATGTTTCAAAAACGTTTCCAAATATAGATCTTCTTATAGTACATCAAAGTTCCATCCATTCCTTGAGATGCCAACAGACTATAATTATAACAAACATGCAACAATCTATTTTATGTCTCCTTAAGCAGCAGGCAACTATCGATTCACAATGGTTGACAAGAACCAAAAAAGGGAAAATAAATGCCTTCCTCCCCCTAGTAAAATCAGCATGCTACAATTTCCCCATCCAAATGTGTAAACTTTCACTAGCATCCATAAAAACATCCTATGAATCTCCTCCAAATCCAAAAATCCATTCTCCATAAACAAAAAAAAGGAATAAAGATTATTATGTCGCCTAGGTTACTATTTATAAGCCTACGTTATTCTTTTGAAGATTGTGACACATGAGAATTAATAAGCCTATGTTATTCTCATGTGAGAGAAGCAGGGACGTCTCAATTATCAATGTCATTGCATCTAACAAGTTAAGCTAGTAGATGAGTTCATGAGACATGATATTACTTATATTCTTAACACCCCCCCTTATGTGTAGGTGGCAAATGCCTCAACCCAACGTGTGAAACTTGAATTAATTACATGGCCTGGATTTCAACACAATACAATCCACTTAGATATCATCTTAAATGTTTAATCACTATCACTCGCCCTAAAAGCTGAAACTAGTAAATAAGGCATGATCTAACTTGTATTCTTAACACTCTCATGTCACCGGTTGACAGATGGTTGAAACTGAAGACGTGAAACTTAAATTGATCAGTGACATATTTTTTAATGCACAACTTGGATATGTTTTCGGACATAGGACCTTCCACTCTGATATCATCTTAATTTTTTTGTCAATGTCATTGCATCTAAAAGCTCAAGTCAGTAGATGAAACATGATTTGAATTATATAATCTGTAGGTCATCATAATTCTTATGAGATCAGGAGAATACTTTACGCCAACAAGTCCTGCCAATCCTTAGTAAGGCGAAAGGATCGAATGCTAGGTGTCTGATCGGCAACAAGAACTCAATTAAGGTTTCGGAGGTGGACGCACCTGAGATCAAAGAGAACGGATTCGAAGTGGTGGTTGAGGAACTCGGGGGGGACGCGATCGGAAAGGCAGAGGAGCTCAGAGATTAGGGTTTCGGCTCTGCTACAGAACTGGAGGAAATCCGGCAATGAGGCGGCGCCTCCGCCAACTCCCTCTTCGTCGCTGTCATCGTCCCTCTTGGACCGAGGACGGTGGCTTTTGGAGGACGACGCCATTTTCTCACCGGTTCGCTCCCCCCAGTCCCAAGGAAGAAGAGGAGACTAACGGAGGCCAAACGAACCACAATAGCAGTACATCGGTAGCGCGTTATTTTAAGCGCAACGGCCGTTATTTACGGGCGTTGCACGCGGTTGACATTCGGCGGTGTCGGACAAGTGTTGATACCCAACTGACCGAGGTCGAGTCGAATCAATTACAAATTTGACCCGGACCTACCAAACAAACCTGCAATTGGAAAATAACAAACCATAGCGCAAACGAGTTGACGGGACCATCTCAGCTTCCTGGGCATCTCAACGTCAAATCCAGTTTTCTTTTTTTTTATGTTTGAGGTTCTATTGAACTTTAAGATAAATTAAAGTTCTAATTAGATTATTATGACCAATAATATATTTATATTAGCGAGAGACCTCCTAAAGATTATAATAACATTACAGATAAATCTGTGTAGTGAGGTGCTTCCTATTCAAAAGATATATATACTATATTTTTTATCTAGATATTTAATTCAATCTTGATATTAAAATATTTTAATTGTAATTTTTTATTTATAATTAGTATCACAATCATATCATTAAAATCTAAATGATCATAGATTAAAAAATACTAAATATGTTTATATGTTTATGTTTAAATCTATCCATGTTTTCTTATCATCGTCCTTATACATGTTTTCTTACGAAAGGGTGTTTCGATGCTGACACTATCCGACAACTTAAAAAGAGTGCTCGGCCGTGTGCATTTTACGAGTATTCGGATTATGCCGATCGTCCCTTCGTTTGCCTATTCGCATGGAGATTTCCTAGTACTCGCAAGTGGAATCTGAGGTGCTGCCCAGCTTTGGTCAGCGGTCTGCCATCGGCAGCTTGCTGTCGGCAGCGATGCAGCGGAGGGCGGCGACTTGCAGTGGTGGTCGCTGGTCCTATAGCGAGGAGCGGCTGTTATAGGCAGCAATGCAGCTGCGTAGGGCGACGGTGCTGCTGCGATCGACGGCTGCAAGCTCTGGTCCCGCCGTGGGGAGCGGCTGCGTTGGGCGGCAGTGCTGCTACTTAGGGTGGCGGCGCTGCTGTGATCGGCGGCTGCGTGAGATCGACGGACCCGAAGGAACATCGCAGCGTAGTGACGCGACGGAGGCGGTCGCACAGTGGCCACACAGAGGCGGAGTGAATCGCGGCGACAGGAAGGATTACCGCAGACAACGACTCACGGCATTGGTTGGACGCAGCCGGACGGCTGCTGTTGGCACCGCGGCCGAGTATTGTGTCGTTTGGCGACGGACTGTATATCGCAGACGGCGTCAGCATTTGGGGATGTGGCTTGGCGCTATTGGTTCAACAGTCTGTGATTGACGAAAGCGGGCAGCGTTAGGTTGTGTAGCGTTGGTTGCGCGCAGGCGGACGGAGACAACATGCCGCAAGCGGCGGCATGGGCTAATGTGGCGTGGTGATGTTGGGCGATCGTGCTTCACAGCAGCGCGTGGGTGGTGCATTGTCGGTTAGCTAGTCACCAGGAAAGGTGGCCGCGGTGGGGAGGTCGCCGGCAGCGTGAGAAGCCGCCGGTGAGGAAACCTACGCGGGTGCCTTCGCGCGATACAGGCAATGGCCTTGGCTTAATTTGGTCAAAATCAATTTTGACCTTAAACCTGCCCCAAATGCAATTTAACTAGACTTCGATCCAACCATGGCCAAACCTCCATATTTGACCAGTCCTATTTAATTTTGAATTTTGACTCAATCTGAACCTTATTTTTATCAGCATTTACTTAATTTTGATTGATTTAATTAATTAAGTTAATTGTTGGGCTCATTTTGGGTTGTTTAATTTTGGGATGCCTAATTCATTTTGACTCAAGATTTCTAATTAAATAATATCGATTGATCCAATTTAAGGTCCTTTATAGAATTAAAAAATAAAATCATAATAAAATTCGATAAATAATTTTATCAAAATTATGAGGAAAAATAAATTATAGATATTTTGGTTTTTACACGTGACAAGAATGATTATTGATCAAATTTAATTGGTTTGACATTTGGTTTTTCAAATTTAATTGCTTTTGATATTTAAGTTTTAATTATTTTTTAAAAAATTGTGTAATTGTTAAATACACAAGCATGAGAGAAAAATTATGAAATTATATTTATTTTCACATGAAAGAATGAATTTTATTTTGTCTTAACTACTACACTTACATGACTATGCTAATTAAAGTTTCTGTTTAATTATTATTATATTTTTTGAACACGTTTAGTTATGTGAGTATTAATAGAAAATTTAGTGAATATTATTTTTAGATTATATCCATAAATTTTATTTGACTAGTAGTTGTCAAAGTAAACTATAAACTTATGATATATAAATTATAATAAATATTATATTATTTATAGAATATTTAAAATATATCTTATATTCTTATATTGGTATGATAATAATCAAAGTGATCTAGAATAATAAATTTATAAAATTATACTAGGAAATTAATCTTAAATAATATTAAAAAATAATACTCATAAAAAGACATAATTAAAATATTTAGATACTTTTAAAAAATATATATTTTTAATAATTATGTTATGGGGATAGAATAATAATATTTAAGATATACTTGCAACGATGATATTGGACCTTCATAAATCTTGAGTAAATAGTATATATGTCAATATTTTACCTAGAGGTGAAATAAAAATGATATCAATAATTTTTTTGAACTCAAAATATTAATTTTATTTTATTTTATTTTATTTTATTTTATTTTATTATTATAGTGATACTTCATTCCATTCGTTTCTAGCATCGATCAAATTATTTTAAATGACTTGAGCATTTACAATTTACATTGAATGTTAAATATTAACGTGAGTTGGTGAAAGAATTACAAAATTAACTACTGGTGAAATAAATAATTAAAATGAATCATTGAGAAAGTTCCAATATGCTTAGTTTTTGTGCATTGCTAATACTCTATAGACTTTATTACCATCAATAACTAGTATAGAAATATTTAAAAATTAATTTAAATTTACTGATAAATCATTTGTTAACAGTAAATAAAAATGTCAAGATCATAATAACATGAACAGGAGGTGAATTAGTGCTATAGCAAATTTTAACCAACTTTAAAATTTGATTGAAAAAAACATATATCAAAAATATAATTAACCTTGAGTGTGAGTTAAAGTTACGAATAAAGTGAATGATAATAAGTAAACAATCATAATCAAAAGTTATAAATAAGAGAAGAAATTCAAACCGATTTATAGTGATTCAATCTTTTTGACCTATGTTTACTCCCAATTTATTTTCTTTCGAGGCCATTGCTTTTATAACTAATCATGCTTTTAATACGTGGAGATCACAACATCCCTTTATAACCTTTCTCCTTACTACTATTTAGTATCATAACCAAATTCAAGAGAGAAATAAACTCAAATGATGCTCAAAGAGAGAGCTATAATCTCACAAACTCATATATTAATATTGCATCAATCAAGCCCAAGTATGGCATTAATACCCCCCAAAAGCTTCCAAAATAGAGTCAAAATTTAAATTTTTAATATTTTAAGGTACAAGCAATACTATCATTAACTTCGGATAGTACTATCTACTAGTCATAGGTGCCCTATAAGCCAATCACATGAGTGATGGTACGTATGATATGATACGCATTTTTTTTCTTATTATATTATTTGATATTTTATCACTTTATATTACTTGTTGCATATATGTATATATATTGTGATGTCCATGGATCTATGCAATGAAAATCAGATCATGATGAGATCACGATAATGAGACCGATTCACCTATAAACATAGATCCTAAATAATCATGGTCATAGATTACTCGAAAGGGACATCGAAATAATTGGATAGACTAGTGTGTTGTATACTTGTCTATATGATGGAGGCAATTGGTCTCATAACTACTCATGTCGGGACACTAGGGCTATAGTGTAGGTGATTATTGGAGAATAAGTTCATTGATTGATCCGCTTATGGAATGTTAGATGGTTAATGATACCACATTGTCAAATAACGATTTCATTGTCTTAGTGGTATACCTTGTCATTAGACTTAAGACATCAAAGATGTCCTATATGAGTACTCCACTCTTTGATATCAGACTTATAGGTTTGGAAGTTTCAAATCTAGCACAACTAGTCATCGGGAGTGGTAACCAACCTTATGAGGGCTATTGAGTGTCGATACAGAATCATCTGCTCTCGGTGTCATGAGAGAAATATCTTATGTGTTCTTGCTCAGACAAATTCTTAGCTAGGGTCATTTGGATTGAGAGAGAAAGAGTTCTCCGAGAGAATCTTATTAGAGTGAGACTTGTAGAGAAACCGTATGGGTTTTACAGCGCCATACCCGATATATAGTCTCTAGGATATTAGATGGATGAGGGACTATAGGTATACAGTAATTGAGGATAAATAGGTTCAAATGATTGGATTCCCTTGTATTGTTTGGGGGCTACAGCGTAGTAGCCTAGTACATTCGTAGTCGATGAGTCGAGTGAATTATTATGAAGATAATAATTCACTGAGCCAAAAGAAGTTCTGACAAGTATGACTCATGGCCAGCTCGATATTAGGCCTAGAGGGTCACACATATATGGTAGGCGTTGCAATGAGTAGAGGTTCGGATATGAAATTTCCGTCGGGGCCCCTATCTTATTGGATATCTAATATGCCCATAAATTATTGGATTCTATGTATGAGATCCAATAAGCGCCAATGAGAGATTATTGGATAAAGACCCACTAATCTAAGAGGCTTAGGTAGTTGGATGTGTTAGGATTAAGAGCGATACTAAGAGGGGGGGAGGGGGTGAATTAGTGTAGTAGAAAAATTATTGGTTTTGTAAAATATTCGTTCATTAAAAACCAATCTCAGAAACTGCTTAACTTTAGAGTAAGTGAACTAGCAATTAACTTAGAAAGCAATGGCAGTAATGTAAAGTAGAATGAAAATGAGCACACTAGAATTTATAATGGTTCGATTGTTGTGACCTACATCCACTTCTGATTCCTCCTCCGTCGAGGTCACCGACGTCTACTAATGGTCTTCCTTTAATAAGCGAAGACCAACCACCTCTTTACAGTGCTTTCTCCTTTTTACGGGTTTAGGAGATAACCCTTATAAGCATCACACCTCTCTTGAATGATCACAAAACTTAGAACGGGAGGAGGACTCTTAGCACTTTTACAACACTTTTAACACCCCAAGACTTCAATATTTTGTTCACACTTTTGTGCCTTTTCATGCAGAAAAGGTTGGGATATTTATCAATCCCAATGGCTTCAGAATTGAAGCTAAAAAGTGTCACATCCTTATATTTTGGTGTACTGGCGGTACCACCGCCATTATTAGGCGGTACTATCACCTACAGATTGACATTGGGCGGTATGACCGCCTAACAAAGCTTCAGAGATCGAGCTCTGGCGGTACCACCGCTTGATAGCATTAACTACCAGTGGTACTATCGCCTGACAGCATTAACTGTAGGTGGTACCACCGCCGGTCCTAGTGGTGCCACCACCGGACCTAACGGTGTCATCGCCGACCATGACTTTAGGTGCTTAATGGGTTGTTCAACCAGCCCAATTCAACCCTATTTAGGGCCTAGTTGGCCCCTAACTGAGTTAGTGAGATTACCTCCCAATCCCAACTCAACTTATGTTCTAACTACGATTAAGGCAAGCAATCTCTATCTGGTATATTGATTTTTCTCTCAGCGAACCTCCGGTGAACTCCCGACGTACTCTCAACGAACTTCTGATGAACTCTCGGCGAGCTCCCAATGAACTCTTGGAGAGCTTCCGGTAACCTTCCGGTACATCATCCGAATCTTCGACTTTGGCCCATTATCTGCTTTATGCCTTACCACTATCGTAGTTAATCCTGCACACTTATCTCAACATATAGATTAGATCAAATAATTTATCAATTAATTTCATCATCAAAATCCAAGATTCAACAATCTCTCCCCTTTTTATGATGACAACCAATTGGTGACGGAGTTAATGCTATGCGGTTGGAATTTTACAGTGTAGATTTTCAAGTATAGCAGTTTAGACGTAAAAGATCAATGGTTTATATTGAGAATTTTTTGACAAAACCAAAGGGAAATATGCTGTTAGAAAATGTCAAAGCTGTCATAAAAATTTCATAGAGATTTGGATAGAAAAAATGTAGTAACAAGATCAAACAGATTGTGCTATGCTGTTGGAATTCTACAATATATCTTTTATCGTAGAGATGAAAACTTTACGATGAAAAGTTTATGCAGCAATTTTGGAATAATTCTTTTTGGATTTTCGAATAAGGATAACTAAATTGCAGCAGTAGTAAGGTAGGAAACCAGAACCTGTTGCAATTCACGGGGAGATCAAAGGATGATTCGTGGTGGTGGAGATGACGGTAGAATTTGGCGATGATCTTTTAAGCAATTATGGGAATTGCTTTGGGTGGTTGTGGAGGGCTGATGGATCGCTCTGGAAGGGTAGCGAAACGCCAAGAACGCTACTCTAATACCAAGTGTTAGAACCCTTGCAGATTCTAAGCTTAGGGTTGATCTCTTTAGGGGATCGACCTCCTTGGAACTCTATAGGGGTTCCTTCCTCCAAGTTGCTGCTCAAAGGCTATAGAAAAGATTCATCTATTGCTTATCAAAAGAGGAGGAATATATAGCTATTTATATGGCTTCTAAACCCTAACTCCTAATAGGACTCCTACTCAAGACTCTTACTTCTAGCCAACTCCTAATAGGACTCCAACTTAAGACTCCTATTCCTTTACAACTTCTAATTCTTCTCTAAGAAATAACCTCCTAACCCTAGCCCCTCTTTAATAGGGGTTGGCTTAGGTAGGTTTTACATAAATGCCTCTCACAATTAGGACTCTCCTAGTTAGAGTCCTAACACGGTGCCACTGCCAGTCAGTGGCGGTGCCACCGCCCGACCTTCGGGTGCTGGGCGGTGCCACCGCCCAATCCGGCGGTCCTACCGCCCGAACTCTTGGGTTCTGGGCAGTGCCACTGCCTAGTCTGGCGGTGCCACCGCCTACACTATTCCAGC